>CM075941.1:473813-678505 GCA_038030265.1 Corythucha ciliata | reverse complement strand
GTTTCCCGTTTTTTATTTAGGTATTTATTTATTTATTTTTCATTTTTACTGTTCCTTGAATTGAACAACAGTGCCTACACTGTTTCAAGTAACAGATGTCATCAAGCTCTTCTTTTGTGCGTCTGTTTCATCGTCGTAAACGGCTTGGAGGAACAATGCTCATGGCCTTCAAGGCGCTTACAGCTTTGATTCAATTCTCAATTGTTCTCGCTTTTATCCCCAGGGGCGGAGATTGTGGACGAAACTGTTATTTTTATTAACTGGAGAGGTGCTCTGAGGATTCATTCAAGAGACGTCTGAATGTCAAGAAAAGATGCCTCTCAATTCAAAGGATTACTTTAGCGGGCCGATCGATTTTTCCGGAGTCATTCCAGTTCCCAGCCGCACCGACAGTGAAAAAAAAATAATTAAAAATCAATGACAAAATGCGTACTTAGGGATTTATCTTGGAAAGTTTTCGGTGTATGAAAAGTCAAGTTATTAGACACATTTTAGAAGAGCGCTTTTCCTTCCCAGCTAATTTTATATTCAAAATTAATCTATTTTCTTCGTTCTCCCCCTTTTCCACTCCCCCCGCCATTCCACGCGTGTTCTTACGAAGTTTTCCTTGAAAATACTGACTGATGGGTAGAGTGGAGTGGTGGGGGGGCGTGGGGATTTGTGTCAGTCACTGGAATACCTTACACACACACACACAGGGTTGAGTGTAACGTAGAAATGGCATGTAAAGAGATGGCGGTGGAATTGCTCTCGTGTAGGTAATGGTTTTAAGGGGTTGATGTAGGGGGCGGGGAGAATATATATGAGTTTAAAGTTTATTTTGGACGTGTCTACGGTGGATGAAGCTTCCACTTTCCACTGTTTGTAGTCATAGTTATTAATAATAAATAAGAGTAAAGCAAAGTCGGGCTCAGACGCTATAATCCTTTTTCATCTCCATTCGCGCCACATATTTTCACACCCCCTACACCGTGACGAGGTTCACGCTCCACTTTATCTGCTA
The DNA here is from genome assembly GCA_038030265.1 of Corythucha ciliata. Taxonomy (NCBI): domain Eukaryota; kingdom Metazoa; phylum Arthropoda; class Insecta; order Hemiptera; family Tingidae; genus Corythucha; species Corythucha ciliata. The sequence goes on along the minus strand of CM075941.1, from coordinate 677,502 downwards.
TCATCCAACTAATTATTTACTTTGTTTATTTTTTTAATTGTAAACCATTTATAGATGCTTTAACGGAAATACAATTGATGGAACAATCCACATTGAAGGCGAATTTCAAAAGAACTGTCAGCTTGAAACCATAAAATCAATGCTACTATCATAGGGCTTTGATGCCGATTTAAAATTGATGATAATACTCTCGTGGTAACTATTATTCTGACAAGATAATTTCAACTTTTGTTGTTATTAAATGTAAAAAAGAGACGAGTTATACTAAAACACGCACGACTTATTAGGTTGAGCGTGCTAAAGCCTAACCACAGTGATTTTTCATTTGTTGGCATTGTGAGGCAATATTTTTACGTTCGTCGGGTGAGGATAATTTGGTCACAGATCATAAAGCCCCCCCCCCCCCAAAAAAAACACCCTCTGCCCTGGGATATTTTTTGCGAAAGTGTCAGAAAATATACATTTAGCGGAACTGCGCTACTTCCGGTTTCATTACAAACCGTCAATTTAACGCTAAAAGCGTAAAACCAACAATTTTGTTGCAAATAATTTGTGATATAAAAGTGTGAAAATCAATAATTCTCCAATAAAATTGAGAAAAAGTGCTAGGCGCACAGCTAATTTGTAAAAACATTTCAACTTTACCTAAATTCGCAGTTAAAAATGGAGAGAAATAGCTGCAAAATTACATAATTTGGAGCTGAATATCTGCGAAATTGTAAGTTTCGAGTTTAAATATCCTTCAAATTGAAACTTTATTGTCGTACCCTCCGCGAAACCGCAAGTTTCAGGGACCCAGGGCTAGCCAGCCGCGACAGCACCCAAAGCCTGACAAATATGCGGCCCAGTCATTACAGCGCTTGGTCTTGAAAATCTGTGGAATGGGCCGGGCTAGCTGGCCACGATAGTACCCAACGTCTCCTGACGAATAGTCGCGTAATTGCAATATTTTGTGGGTAAAATATCCTCAAAATTGGAATTATCCTTGCTGAATAAATACGATTTTGCAAGTTTCACGCCTTATTTTCGCATAGACCGACTCATAGACCCACTCATGCACCATCTGAGTCGTTCGGGATTCGTCCCATTCTGCTTTGTTGATGACGTCGCTCTCATTGTCTCAGCGCACTCACCGACCAGAAAGATACGAACACGGAGCATTAACGGCCAGACACCTCGCCTCAATCCTTCCCACTGCTCAAGAACGCCTTAAATGGAAAGCATGGCTCCCAACCTTTCCAGAAACCCAACTGCTATCGGGTCACGGTGCCTTCAATTCCCACTTGTTTTTATTTCGCCGACGCTACTTTTGGAAGTGCCCGTGCGACAACGTCATCGAAGAAACCACCGACCACATAATATGGGATTGCCCGCTTATACCAGGACGCACGTGATAGAGACCGACTACCTCCTAAAGCAACACCTCACCAAATTCTCACTACTTCAGCTGCGCGCTGAAACTTTAGAAGATTTGCCCAGACGTGGGTGAACCGACGAGCCAAACTTGAAACATGGAGACCCACAGGCACACCTGAGAAAAGAACCACGTCGCCGACATCAACCTCTTCACCACTTTCTTTAAATTACGAGAGCGATGATCCCGATCCTCAGAATTCCTATTCTACGGGGTAGAAACTCCGATCTTTATAGAGCACCCCCGACCTCCCATAGTCCTCTCCTATAAAAGGCCCACCTTCACGGGGTCCATACCGTTGACCGCCCATATGAGCCCATTCGGTAGTCACTAAGGGTGGTCGGTAACCAGGCCTAGCACTTAATGGGCAATCCATCATGTTTAGACCTGACTCAATCATTATCCCTATCTTTGGCCCTGGCCAAGACCTCATCACGAGCCAAAGCCAAGTACGGCTTTGGCTACGTCCCAGGGACGTAGCCAGTCCGTGATCAAGGGATGGGCAGCCAGCCCTTGTCCCGAGAAAAAGCGCTCGTTCGCGGATGAAATCCAGAAAATGACTCATTTTGCGGCTAAGACTGATGAAAAACACCCATTCACGGCTAAAATTGAGAGCTGGCGCTGATTCACGTTAAACTTGAGAAATAAATCTAATTATCCGCGGTTGAAATTGATGAGAAAACATACCAATTTGCGGTTTCGCGATGAAATAAAACGCGCTGATTGACGAGCTCTATACGAGCGTCTATTGATAGAGCTCTTTTCACAGCTAAAATTGACAAAATAAATAGCTCGTTCAACTTATAATTGAGAAAAATCACTCATTTGCGGCTAAAATTGAGGAAAAACGCCAATTCACGGCTAAAATTGAGAAATTGAGCTCATTCACGCAGGTAAAATTGAGAGAAGGCGCCAGTTCGTGGTTTCTCAAACAAACATCTCGGTAAACACTGCGAAAAACGGCGAAATTGCAAGATTTGGGATAGTGGAAATTGGTGGTGGATCGTGGTGGAAACGGCAGTGCAAATTGGAAGTTTGATGGCCAAATATCTGTGGAAATACGATTTTTGGGCCTTAACTCCTGTGAAAATGCACGTTTCATGTCTAAATTTCCGTGAAAATGCAAATTGTGGTTTAATTTCAACGAAACAGGAAGTTTTGGGTCATAATCAGCGGATTTAGGAGAATTGGTTCTTAACTTCTGCAGCATCGGCTTGGACGGTCTCCCGACTCCGAAGGTGCCAAAATCCTTTCGGCCCATACACCATACCCACTTGGGGCCCGGACACGGGAGAGCCTAGTACGGCTCCCGAAACCTATTTATCCTTTCCAGCAATCTCAGGAGACGGGTCCCACTCTCCTTTGAGAAGCTGGGGAAGGATATCCTATCGTCACCAAAAATAGTGTATCTGGCCGCCACGTAGCCGTCACACTCGCATATGACGTGTTCCGCGGTTTCCTCAGCCTCCCCACATCTATCGCAGTCGGGCTCCCCTACAGCCCCCATGATGGACAGATGCCTGTTAAGGGCATAATGTCCAGTGTACATCCACACTATCCGCCTAAGCTTTACCCGTGTTAGTCCCAGCAACCGTGCTGAAGCTTCCTGGTCTACCTCATTGATTCCCAGTTTTGCTTGCCGGCACCCGAGTTCAGTCCGCCATCTCCTCATGCAGAGCTTGGTCACTGGCCCAGGCCCTTATCTCCCTCAAAACTACCCTTTGGGCAATGCCCACCGATGATTCAGGCCCTATTACCAGCTGGTCCGCGCCAAGCTTGGCCAGCTCGTCTGCTTTTTCATTTCCCCGCCATCCTTTATGACCCGGGATCCATCCCAACGTTATGAAGTTCCCTTCGCCTTGGAGGTCCCTTTTCCCTATTCTGCAACCCGCTACGGCCGCTGAGTCCACCACGGGTTAGGTGATCGCCCCCAGCGCCACCCTGCTGTCAGAGTAGAAACCGATTGCCCTACCTGTCACTTTTCGCTTCAGTAGCTCCCGAATATACAAGCATCGATCGCTACCAACCTCGGCCTGGAAAACTGTGGTGTGTCCGCTCTAGCGGGTTACTTATTTCCACCCCCCAGCTCCGGCACGAAAATTCCAGCTCCGGTCGGCCCTTCCTGACCTTCTTTGGAGCCGTCAGTGTAACACACCAGCTCCCCTTGCCGGGATTCCCAACCTTCTTCTCTGACAATGACCCTCTGTTTCATTGATTTTGGCCAAGAAGTCATTCCTTTTAACCACGTAATCCGGCCTAAGTGCCGAGGACGGGGATACTCTATTTAGTTCCTCTTTCCCCAGTCCCATTGGCCCTGCCTGGCCCGCTTTAGGCCTCCCTGGCATCTCAACCTGTAGGCAACTTCAAGTGCCCGACCCCTGACTTCAATGTCCAGGGGCTTCAGGCCTAGTAATCTTTCCATGGCCCTCGTAGGGGTTGTCCGGAATGGCCCCAAAATCGCGTTAGCGTCCTTTGGTGCTGTCCGTAGTGATCAGAGTTGACCGATGGCGTTGACCGGTCCTTGATCGGCTCTGTCCAGTCCGGTGTCGTCTTCTTCGCCGATTTCGGCAAGGACAGGGAAAGGTTCGGACAGGATCGGTCAACGCTCGATGAATCCTGGGGCAGACACAAGTGTCGCTAAGCCCCGTAGTATCTATCAAGCTCCACCGAGGTTGAGGGAATGAATAAAAATGATGACCGGAGTCTTGTTTACGGTCTGGCACGAATGGCTATCGGCGGTCAGGTCCACGATAGGGTTTCCCTTCGACAAGTGTCCGGAGTCTTCTCAACGGATATGTCGAGCTTCGAAGGTTCCCGTAAGGTTATCCGTCTGGTCTGCTTTGATCTATGCGTCAGGTTTATGACGACTTGAGCCAGGGGCGGTCTAATCCACAATAGGGTGTCCAACTTCAACAAGCGTCCGGAGTCTTCTCAACGGAGTAGAGCTTATTGGAAGGTTATCCGCACCACTGGTCGAGAAAAGAAAACAAAACGGGACAAGAGGCTTCGGTCAGGGTCAGCCTTATACCAACCAGCCAGGATCGAATCACTGAGGGGCCGGAAAGGTTCCCAATATAGGCTTTGCCCGTTGATGCCTTTGTAGGGTGTGACGTCACGAGCGGTCAAGAGTCGTCTCAATTGACAGCTGGACGTTTTCCCGAACGGCGTGATTTTTGGTGAGCGATCCTTCGCTTCGGGAAGCCTGTGTCGTCGCTGTTGTACTTCCGGATCTTCGGGTGTATTTTTTTTTTTTTGTCAATATTATAGCGTTAACCGCAGGGTTGGCCCAAAAACAACACTTTTGCGTTGATTTCCACAATTTATTCGTAGAATGGCCTCCATGCACCGTGAATCAGCGATTTTTCCTCAATTTTAGTCGTGAAGTTGCAACGCGATATCACGAATACGCGCTTTTTCGCAGGTATAGACACGAATATTAGCGGGGTTTTCAATTTTTTTGCCGCGTCAGCAAGTTGCAAATTGCCGATTAGCACTTTACTAGGCTTTAAGGACCTAATGAAACTGTATTTTCTCCTTTACCCGCGAATTTTCCTAAAGTTATCGCGAATTTTCTCAATTTGAGCCACCTTGGCTGATATCACTTGCAACGTTATATTCTCCAGGTCGGATAATCACGAATTTGTAGAAAGTAGCCAAATCGCTGCCCTACCGTCCGACCTCTTCACATACCTACATCCATGGATAACCTAAAAATCCTCATTTTTACGTATTTAAGCTTCTCGGGCGCCCCCCTCCCCTCTCGCCCCTACCATGGTACGCTACTTTGTGGGGTCTGAAGTCCAAGGAAGCATGGACGCACGCGGACCTTTTCGGGCTGCTTGAAGTCGAGAAAAGCTGTTAAACGTAACTTCAACGAGAAACACTAATTTTTGGAAATTTTATGAGGCTCTTTAGAGCGTTGGTACTAGTGCCCCTTCGTTCGCGTACTTGTAGGTCTGGGGGGGGGGGGAATTTATCCCCCAAACCTCCCCCGTACCTACGCCCTTGTCCAGACGCGATGAAGTTTGTTCGAAAAGTCGAAAAGTGAGGGAAAGGCGTGGGCTCTAAACTCGTAGGGGTTTGTAAAAACACGCGCGTCCTGCCAAACAGGCCAACAGGCTTGGCGTCGTTTAAGAATTTGCTTCGGGTATTCTCCTAAAGAAGCCTGTCACAAAAATGGCACACTTTTTTCCCTAACTCATTATTTCCCCCTCAACCGCTCTCTAGAGACGACTCTTTTGTGCTAACAAAATCTCGGAGGCCTCCGGGGGGAGGGGTACACAACGAGCACTAATTATAAAAAATGCAAATCGAATTAAAAGAAGTTGGCTGCTTCGTGAAGAGAGAGACGAAAATAAAATGACCGGAAAAAGGGAGGAAAAAATCTTCATTTATCTCGCTTCCAGTTCATAAAGGAAGTAGAAAGGGACTACGTGGTGGTAAGAAGGGGGTGGAGGTGTGTGAGGGAATTTCAACGGAGCTCCTTCGTAACTCGTGGGAGATTTTTTGTTATTCCCCCGTGTTCTCCTTCAGCTCAGATAAAAGAGAGATTTTGCAAACAGCTCCGCTAACGCCAAAGTTAACGCTATTCTCATTTCAACCAACGAAATGTTGACTACCCTAGCAACGCGTACACAACAATTAACTTTAGCGTTTACGGGAATGGTTGCAAAATCTCTCTAATGTAAAGTGTTCTACCGTTTAGTATTCACTGGTGTAATGATCGCTACAGTTTCTCGCTCATTTGTAATTTACCTTACAAAGCAAACCAAGGAGTGGGAGGGTCAAATTCTCAAGAATATTACTCGCTTTTTAGTTTGGTTCAGATTAGAGTACAAACATAAAAAAAAAGCTTTGAAAATTGAAACGCATATACCCCAATAAGAATCAACCGATAGCAATTCGTCTTAATTACTGTTAGCCCACCCGCTAAAGACGAGTGCCTACTCAGTTAAAAAGTTCGACAGTATCGATTATCCTCTTGAAACAGTAGTAATCTTTTAACACTTTTCTTTTGTATCATTTTTCAATTCTCAATAGAGTTTTAAAACTTGTTAATCTCTCGGATTTACTCGTGGGTTTGAGAAGATTTTTGATAATCGTTCCTGGGAAACTATTTTCTTTTGTTATTTTTGTTCGTCTCTCTCTCGAGAGAGAGAGAAAAAAAAGAGACGGGGAAGATACGAAGAAAAGAAAACCTACGGGAAACATCCTTCCTGGTTTCTACACATTTATATTTATTTCCTGTGGGATTTCGGCCCCTTTCAAAGATGCGGCTTATTTTCAAGATTATTCACCAGCATGCGCTATACCTTTCCGAAAGGGAAACGAATGAAACTGGGTTAAAGAATGAAATCTTTCTCCAATCTCCTTTCTTCCTTAACTTGAAAAAAAAAAAAAACACACGCAAAAAAGTCAGCTTGATGGAAATCATGATTGAGGGGAAGGGTGGGGGGTGTTCGTATGAGTTAGATAAGGGGGATGGCGGGTGTTTGACTTGAGCACGCCACTCATCTATAAAGTTTGTAAAAGGCTTTCCTTCCATTCCACCTTTCTCCTCTTGCCGGCCTAACCATTTTTACTCAAGACAAGGTCAAAAACAGAAAAACCGATTACCCCCCTCCCTCCCCCCGACTAGCACGACTACTACCACTGTGCAACGCTTGCAGGTTTTTTTTGAGAAAATGTTAGTCAAAACGTGACGCCTACGTGACCTTCGTGCAACGAAAAAAAGAGAGGGAAAGTTCTGAAGGAAAATATTAAATTGTTGTTTGAAAAGCTTATAAGGGGAAGAAAGGCAATGGTTGTGAGGGTTCCTGAGACCGAGCCACGTGACCACACCACAAAAAGGAAGGAAACCACAAAAATGTCATTTGAGAAATCCCCCCCCTCATCCTCCTCCTCATCATTACCATTCCCCGACTACAGTGTTTTAGCATTGTCGAACGGAAAATGTTTCATGAAGCCACCATGTCAAGAGAACGAAGGGCAAAAAACCTTCAAGACTGAATACTAAAGTAGGACCCGTGCCCACTCTATACACCGACCTCCTCGACGCGTGGTCCGACATTATGCCCACAGCTCGGTATTCTAAACGGGAATACGTTGAATGGGTGGGCATACACGAGCAGATATAATGTTTTTGACAGATATCAAGAAATGACGACAGATCAACCGTGATCGGCCAAACGATATCGATGGGAGTTCAAATTCGCCAGATGTGGTTTGTGGTCCCCCACTAATCAACCGATTTCTTATGAAAGATATCTGGCAGACATAGATCGGCCGATTTCGAATTGGGCGTCGCCCCTTAACGCAACGATTTTAACCACCGAAACTTCTCTGAACATGTATTTTATATTATTTTTATCATATGTATAGGTCAAGCTTTTTGATCCCTCTACTAGTTTTCTAACTTCATATCTGCCACCGATCACAAATATCTTTCGAACGTCACCGATAAATGAAATCTGTCAGTTTTTTTCCGCAAAATTGGGGCCTGATGTGAAATTGAATATTCTCACATGTTTACTGTTTACGTTTACCTTTCTTTACAAACCCATTTAAAACCCTAATTGCATAATTTTGTCAAATAAAGCCTTATTTTACGAAAGGTTGACGCGGTGTGGCTTAATGGGGGTCGTTCGGACGACCCGAAGATGAGGGTTGAAGATGCAAGAAATTAACGGTCGCCACCTGTTGTTTGCTTTGGGTAACAGGCACCAATATATTCTTAATATAATACAACTGATTTACAACTTTTGATTCGGAAAAAATAATAAGAATTCTTTTCTTTTAGGCCCTCCACACACGGGTTGTCTCGTACTCGGCTCGAACTCGACGCGGAGTCGAAATGCTCGACGCGATTTACTTTTTAACATTGTTTTCAATGTAAATGAATTTGTTCCACATATGGGTCGTCTCGTTCTCGTCTCGAACTCGAAGTGATCTTTCTCGTATGTTATAAAACCGTCTACACACGGGTCGTTTTGGTCGTCTCGAACTCGATGCGATTTCGCATCCGCAGTGTTAAATTAATACTGACTAAATAGTTTATCATATGGTCGTTTTGTTTTCGTTTTGGACTCGAAGAGCTCTCGTCATCCTCGTCTCTCGAACCTTGCGAATTGTTTGGTACGAGAAATCACGTGTGATTTCATTTTATACGGAGCACGGAGGTAAGTTTTTATTTATTCGTATACACATATTGTTATAGGAAATTACCTTCTAAGAATTAGGCTTTATTCAGCAAAAACATTTATCGCAATAAAAGTAAACTAATTTAAAAATGATGATCATGTGTGGGTCAACATATCCTATACTACATTCTTCCTCCCTAGTCCAGAACGTAGTCTTCCAGGTACCTAGGTCTGCGAGGTGTTCGAGCAGAGCGTCGCAACTCAGAACCAGTTTCATGAGTCATTGGTGGCGAAGGGTTGTCGTGTTGTTCGTGCGGCTGCGAAGTTGGTTCGACGAGTAGGTTATCTTCGTTGATAAAAACTTCATTCGAACGCTCGTGACCTCCTGTCGGAGCCAGATGCCTCAGGGAGACAGTTGTTTCTCTTCCATCTGGCAGTCTAACGAAAGCGTACTCGGGGTTTGCTTCGATCAAGTCCACTTCGTCAACACATGGGTCATATTTACTGGCTCTGACGTTTCGCCTGAGGAGAACCTTTCCAGGTTTGCATAACCAATTTGGAAGAGATGATCCGTGTGTCGATTTCCTGATGTGCGTAAACATTCTGTCGTGAGGACTACAATTTGTTGCTGTACACAATAAAGACCGTACGCAATGCAGAGCCTTGTTTAACACAGTATCCCACTGACTAGGCTTCAAGTTACTAGTTTTCAAGGCTAGCTCGACGGTTTTGCCATTGTAACGTTCTACTTGACCGTTGCATTGTGGATTATACGCAGTAGTTCTGCTCGTGGCTACTCCAGTTGAATGAAGGAATTCTTTGAGTTGTTCCGACATGAAATTTGATCCTCGGTCAGAGTGTATGTATTCTGGTAGGCCGAACATCGAGAAAAGGTCAGTGAGATGCTTGATTATTGTTGTAGCTGATAGGTCGGTACAAGGGTAGGCAAAAGGGAATCTAGAATATTCATCTATTATCATGAGGATGCACCGTTTTCCAGTCGATGATGTCGGAACTGGTCCTTTGAAATCAATATTCAGGCGTTCGAAGGGAGCAATCGCCTTTATCAAAGTGCCAACTTCTTTTTTGTAAAATCGCGGCTTAAGTTCACAACAAAGCTTGCAAGAGGAAGTTACTTGTCTGATTTCCTCTACCGAAAATGGCAAGTTTTTGCTTCGAATCCAGTGAGTCATCCGTGTGACCCCCGGGTGGCACATTTCTTCGTGAATTTTTCTGAGTTCAGATTTGATAGTAATAGAAGCACCGATATCTGTATCTTCAATTGATTTGTCAAATTTTGACGTCGAAATTCGGATTCTTGATAGGGCGTCCGCGGCTTTGTTGTGTTTTCCGGGGCGATAGATAATTTCGAATTTGTAATATGAAAGTTCCAATCTCCAACGCGAAATTTTTTCGTTTTTTATTTTACTTGAGTGTGAAGTGTCGAACATAAATGAAACTGACCTCTGATCGGTCAGTATTTGAAAATTTTTACCGATTAAATAGTGACGCCATTTTCTGACTGATTCAATGATGGCGTATGCCTCGTTTTCGACGGATGAATGCTTCAGTTCGCTCGAAGATAGTGTGCGAGAGAAAAATGCTACGGGTTTTCCTTCTTGAGATAAGGTTGCCGCGATGGCAAATTTGGAGGCATCTGTTTCGATCCGAAAGGAAAGTCTATGATCGATAGCACTGACGGTTGAGGAAGCGACATCTTTTTTTAGGTTTTTGAAAGCTGTTGCTGCTTCTTTAGACAAAGGAAAACATTGACTTTTGACCAAGGGTCGAATTTTTTGAGAGAAGTGAGAGATCCATTTTGAGTAGTGAGCGAAAATTCCGATAGCTCTTTCTAGTGACTGTTTGTTCTCTGGTATCGGAAGCGACAATATTGGTCTGAGGCGTTCAGGATCGGATTTTATTGATCCGTGTGAGATCAAATGTCCTAGAAGATTAATCGAAGTTTGGGAAAATTTGCTCTTTTCGGTGTTTACCGTCAGACTATACTTTTTAACTGTCTGTAGAAATCGTTCAAGATTACGATCGTGTTCCTCTTGGTTCATTCCACATACTGTGACGTCGTCTAAATAGGGAAATACTCCTTGTAAATTTTCATCAGCGATAAGAGTGTCGATTGTTTTCTGGAAGCACGGTACTCCGTTTGTCACGCCAAAAGGAATACGTGTCGACTGGTACAGTTGACCACAAGCTTCAAAGGCTGTATAAATCCTCTCTTCCTTGACGATCGGAATTTGGTGATAGGCGCTGCGTAAATCGATGGTGCTGAAAATAGAGAATTTCGACACTTTTTCGATAATTTCCTCTACACGTGGAAGGTAGGTAAACCGGTTGATAGTTTGTGAGTAGTCAACTACCATCCTTCGTTTTTTGCCGTTATTCACGACAAAGACTTGAGCACGCCAAGGAGAGTTGCTCTTTTCAATTATGTTATTTTCGAGAAGTATTTTGATTTCGTTTTGTATGAACTTGAAATCGTCTGGTGAATGCCGCCTTGATTTAGTGGCAATTGGTCGACAGTCGACCGAAAGATTTGAAAATAATGTCACCGGCTTGACCGTTGCTGAAACCACGTTACAAAAATGGAGGGAAGGGAGTGAACCTCCAAAAGAAAATTCTACAGAGGAGTGGTTTCGAAGAAGGTCGTGACCAATGATTACGTCGGTGCACAGATTATTAAGAACGAAAACCTTTTGATTTTTGTAGTTGTTGCCTAATAGCTGAAGACTGATGATGCAGGATCCTGTTATTTGCGTAGTTAAGGTAGATGACGCCATCGCAACAGTTCTGTTCGATTTTTCGATTGGTATTTTCAATTTTCTGGCTATCGCATCACTGATGAAGCTCAAGGAACTGCCCGTGTCGATTAGAGCGTTCATTTTTGACCCGTTAATGTGAACAGAAGTAATAGCCTTTTTCAAACATGTTGTCGACATTGAACAAATTACGCTCGATAAATAATTGTCATTAATATAATTTTCATTTTCTTCGACGTTTAGAGCGGAACTTTGGTTAATGGTCTGCTTCCGGCTCAAACAAACTTTCGAAAAATGCCCCTTTTTTCCAAAAGAGTTACAAAGTGACTCCCTAGCTGGGCACTGGCTTCTAAAATGAAAGTCTGCTCCACAGAAATAACATGTCTTAAAATGGATTTTTGACTTTTGGTTCTTTGATTCTCGAGTCGGCGTGAATCTTTCCTTCATCGCGGCGCTAGTGAAGTTAGGAGAATTTATTTGATAAATTTCAGACTGTTGTTGCGCCATTTCGAGCGATAGAGCTAATTGTCCTGCTTCGTCTAGACCGAGTTTTAGATGTTCAAGCAAGCGTTGTCTGATTTGGTTTGAGGATAATCCTCGGATAAATGCGTCCCTAATACAGTCGTTCTTGTTTTTTTCTGCGGTGACAGCGTCGAAATTACACTCCTTACTTAACTCTTTCAAAACTTGAAGGTATTGATTCAGCGATTCTCCCGGTTGTTGCGTTCTGGAAGCTAGTTTATGCCTCGCGAAAATTTCGTTGACACGTTTGACGTACAGATTTTCCAGTCCGCTTAGCGCTTCTGTTATCGTTGTGAAATTACTGATGTGCCGAAAGATGTTTGGAGATACGTAATTGACTAGTAGCCGTAACTTTTGATTTTCATCTGCGTCATGCACTGAATCAAGGAAGTAAGAAATTGTCGTCTTCCAGTGAATCCAGTCTTGAGTTGCCGTAGCTGATGACGGATCGACGTCGAATCGTTCCGGTCTCAAAAGTTTGTCCATTTGTTTTTGCTGAATAAATTGTTATAGGAAATTACCTTCTAAGAATTAGGCTTTATTCAGCAAAAACAAATATCGCAATAAAAGTAAACTAATTTAAAAATGATGATCATGTGTGGGTCAACATATCCTATACTACACATATACATGAAACAAAGGTAGAAAAGGGCAGAATAGCGGCAAAATTCTACCCAACTTCAAAAGTGCCTCAATTAATTTCTTTTGGTGTATTCTCTAAGGATTCGAGAAGTCCGTAACGATACGGGGTGGCCAGCATCTTCTCATAAGAGAGGCTAGACGTTGGCCTTTTAAATGACGTACCAATTTGGTCGAACGGAGTGGCTAATCCCCCGGGGCAGAATTTTCAGAAAATGGGCAGAATTTTGCCACTACTCTGGCTTTATTTCCAGTGCTAACTGAGTTGTTAAAATTATAATAATCGACTGCAAATTTGATAAGATTTTGCTGGCACTACCAATTTTATTACCAGTAGAATTTGCAAAGTTTTTTCTCCCCAATATCAGTTCTGTTTTTCGGAGTACATTTCTTCCAGCCAATTGGGCTCCTTGGGTGAATGCGAATTAAAAAACATGAATGAAATGAAATTATTTTCTTCTTCAAAGTACCATTGCATCTCGCAACCGCTGCGTTTCATGAAAGGGCGAACGACGCAGATGGTTAAGGTTGTGGGGGGGGGGGGATCGACCTAAAAATTTCGGCAGCAAATTATCGGCTAAAAATTATCATAAGTTATGATTTCTAGGTGTTCAACATCAAAGTCGGGGAAGTCGAAAAATACCCTGAATTATTTGACTACACCCGCAGGGATTATTCGAGGAAATATTGCGTGGAGAAAGCCTGGAATGCAGTTTCCGCAGAAGTTGCATTACCTGGCTAGAACAACAAATTCGTTATGAAATTAAAGACATTGTATTCAACAGGTAACTCGAGAAGTATCTTCCAATTTCGTAGTTTCCTGCTACCGCTCACGACACCACAAACACCTTATTTATTCTTTCTATATGAAAGTGTATTTAAAGGGGCCCATACACGTAGAATAGAATCATTCGTAGTATATTTATTCGTCGATATTGTAGATGTGGCATATAACATGTAGGGACAGTCTTCTTTCACCTTGGATTATTGCAACTTAGCAAAATGAGGCTTGAAGACTCCGTCTACTTTCATGAAGAATTTTAAAAAACAAAATGTACCGAATGCCACTTTTTTGACCCTCAATGGAAGTTTAGGGGGCTTCGCTTGTAATAATAAACAAAAATAAACATGACTCCGGCTTCTTCAACGCTTGAGCTACTCTTTATTCTGCTTTGAAGCTCTACACAAGACTACTGGACCAATATTTTTTTAAATAAATTAAAAACGGAGAAATAAATCACGACTTTTAGTGCATTTCATTCAAAAAATGCACTATTGGTCTCGCCCTGATGGTCGCACATATGGGTTGTGATACTTTTTTTTCACGTTTCAGAACCCCTAGAACACGAATCCGAGGTCGGTTCGATTTGCTATATATATATATTTATATATATATATATTTATGGCCCCTCGCTTGTTAGCACGATCACGGTCGCAATTTTTGACTTAGGGCAACCAAATTTGGTCTAAAAATCAATAGCGTGAATATCTCGGACGAGTTCGTGATCCAGATGAATCGGTCCACGGGAACGGTGTGAAAGAGGGGTTTGAATTATTTGAAAATTCGCTACCACACGGCTGTTGCTGCAATTGCCCCCAAAATTGACTCGAGTAATGAGAAATGAACGCGCTTTCGTATGAGACCCTTGTGAACCAAATCCGTTGATATGGCAGGGGAGTTCTCGGCGGAGGGGAGCTATTAAATTAACGCTATGCCTTACTGGAACACCCTATTACCAAAAAATTTCATTGACACTGAATTTTGAGCCGTCTCTTTTATTTGATTTGCCTACAGCCTAATAAATATTGAGTAAAAAATCCTGAGGTGGGCCAAAAAGGGAGGAACAAAAAAAAATTAAAACAAAAATTGTTTCGGATTCGAACCCAGGCACTCCGCATTCCGCAATGGTGAAATAGTGACATACCATTTGACCTAATTTAACTGATCTGAAAATTAACGTAATCTGAAAAAAGTTTTGTTCCGACAGCAGCCTGTCGGGAAAAGTGCATTTCATTCATGCGACAATCGAGTCGAACCTCATAAGTTAGAACGATATCAACCAATTATGAATGAAATTTAGGCCGGGATAAATATTTTAATTGCAAATAACTCCTCTAACAAGAGTCCGCCTTACCATATCGTATAGGCAACCAAACCAACTCTGTTTCATTTTTCATTTTCATAATTTTGTTCCCCCTCAGTTGGTCCCAAAAAAGGGGCCTGCGGTAAAAAGAAACACGATTTTATGATTTTGACTTTCTATACCACGGCCTAAATGTCATTCATAATCGATTGATATCGTTCTAACTTATGAGGTTCGACTCGATTGTCGCATGAATGAAATGCACTTTTCCCGACAGGCTGCTGTCGGAACTTTTTTATTTCCTGTAAGATATTTATTTTTCTAGGCACCCTAATTTCACAGATGCGAAAACCATAAAGTTCGAGCAAGACGAGCACTTCGATTCCGCATCGAGTTCGAGACGAAAACGAGACGACCCGTGTGTGGAGGGCCTAATGGTTTCTGGTCGTTCCGGTGCGTGGAACTCGCGACTGTCGGTCTAGTAGCGTCCCTTCGCGCTGTTACAGATCCTTTTGTCGAGCTAACGGTCCGTTAGCGTCCTTTGGTGCTGTCCGTAGTGTCTTCTTCGCCAGGTTCGGCAAAGGACAGGGAAAGGTTCGGACAGGATCGGTCTTGCTCGATGAATTCTGGGGCAGACACAAGTGTCGCTAAGCCCCGTAGTATCTATCGAGTTCCACCGGGGGTGAGGGAACGAGAAGAACTGTTGACCGGAGTCGTCTCAACGGTCTGGCACGAATGCCTACCGGTGGTCAGGTCCACGATAGGGTTTCCCTTCAACAAGCGTCCGGAGTCTTCTCAACGGATGTGTCGAACTTGGAAGGTTCCCGCAAGGTTATCCTGCCGGTCCGGTTTTATATATGCGTCAAGTGTATGACGACTTTAACAGTGAAGGTCTAATCAACAGTAGGGTTTTCCTTCAACAAGCGTCCGGAGTCTTCTCAACGGATATGTCGAACTTGGAAGGTTCCCGCAAGGTTATCCGACTGTTCGGTTTTGATCTATGCGTCAGGTTACTGACGACTTAAAAAAAATGACGGTCTAATCCCCAATAGGGTTTCCCTTCAACAAGTGTCCGGAGTCTTCTCGACGGAAATGTCGAACTTGGAAGGTTCCCGTAAGGTTATCCATCCAATTTACTCGGAGCTATGCGTCCGGTTTAGGACGACTTGAGCCAGGGGCGGTTTAATCCACAATAGGGTGTCCACTTCAACAAGCGTCCGGAGTCTTCTCAACGGAGTAGAGCTTGGAAGGTTCCCGTGAGGTTATCCGCACCACTGGTCAGAAAAAAAAAAAAAAATACTCTGGCTATGGGTAGCCTGTTGGGCTAACCGTCCGTTAGCGTCCCTTGGTGTTGTCCGCAGCGTCTTCTTCGCCGAGTTTGGCAAGGATAGGGAAAGGTTCGGACAGGATCGGTCTTACTCGATAAATTCTGGGGCAGACACGAGTGTCGCTAAGCCCCGTAGTATATATCAAGCTCCACCGAGGTTAAGGGAATGAATAAAAAGAATAACCGGAGTCTTCATCTTCATTCCGTACCATCTTGTTTGGTTGAGTGGAGATGTCTTCGAGTGCCTTTCTTTTGAGGGTATTCGCAAGTTTCTGCCTTGTCGTAATTTCGGGGGCGTCGTGATTGTGTTCCGTATTAACGTCGTTTATGATGATATCGCCTCCTTTGTCCGTTTAAAGACGAGCGCGACACGTACCTTTTGAACATCGCCACGCTAAGCCACACTGAACCTCTCGATCGAGCTTAAGTTTAGGCTCGATAACTTTTAGCGGTTTGCCTTTTTCACTTACAAAGGACTCCATATCGATGCACTTCACGCTATTTACTGAACTGTTCGAACCTACGCATGAATAACCGACCAATAAACTAAATATAGACAGCGATTGGAACATAATATTGATACTGAAACATTATTTGATACTTTGATATTCTTCGAACTGCTTGCGCTCAACTGGCTACCTCTTCACGAACGAAAAGCTGCGCTTAACTGGCATACACCTTTACAACTTTCTCCTACTTAGCGCTCAACTGGTGTAGCCACACTTTTTTTATTAGCTCTCTATTTCTCTTAGGTTTCAGCCAGTCAAGGTCAAGACTACTACTGACTGGGTTATTCGTCTATTCCTCTGTTTTTGTCTGTGGGTTGTGATTTTAAGTGAATTTGTGATTATATTTCATTCCATTACCATTAACATAGCAATTTGAATCTGACGGCAGAAAATCGAGAATTCAGGTAACGCGACAATTTGCTTCTTATAAAAGCCAACGAATATTTTATTTTTGTTATCTTAATATTTATCTAAAAATAAAAGATAATTTTTTATTTATCTTATCTTTATCTCATCTCATCTCAGGTGTCCTCATTGTTTTCTTATCTTTATCTAAGATAATTTTTTCCGTTATTTGCCCAACACTCGTCTGGGGGAAAAAATGAATTTCGAAGAACGCGAGAATCATTCAAGCTTCCAGGCCAGTTGGCGTTTACCGCATAAACCACGTGGTCAGACTGACAAACCATCATGACGTTCATGGCATGCTTGCCTTGTTGACGAATTGTTCTTCGTGAACGTTTGGTGCATCGATGTTAATCATTGTGCCGTCTATGCACCCAGCGACGGATGGGAATCCTCCTTTTTCAAAAAATTTTACGACTAATCCAGAAGCGTCTTCTGGCCAACGAACAGACTCTTGGATCATAAAATGAACTATTGCACTGGACACATCTTGGAGTACACGGCATACCGTTGCTTTACTCAAGCCCTGCATGGCGCCACCCAGCGTAAAAAAAGTCAACACCTTCTGTTCAGCGGACAACCTACTCAAACGAAAAGCTTCGCGCACAAAACTGCCACTCATCGTAAAATTTATTCTAATTTTATAGTCCCTTCGTACATGCGCTCTCGCGAACTCTTCGTCACTGTCTTCCTCGGAAAAATAGCGTAACACAGACATTCCACTCCCCACTCAAATAAACGATTCTAAAGAAAATCTAAAAACGTTTAAGAAAATGCGGCTTCACTCTGCAATTTTGTTTCACAAACATATTTCATGTAGCTACGTTTATTTATATGAAAAGTTGAAAAGTTTTCACTCTGCACTTCACTTTTTATATGTAACTCTTTTCAAATTCCCCTTGGAGGAACAATGAGGGGTGATTGTCCACCCAGAATGCAATAAAAAATGTGTTGTATTTGTGGGGATTTTAATGAGTACCGAAATAAACGAACAGAAACTTTTATTAGCGAATCGTATAAAACAAAAAAAAAAAAAAAAAAAAAAAAAAAAAAAAAAAACTGATATGGAAAACATAGGGATTAGGGAACAGGGAAGGAAGGTAATTGATATATTTGTTAAGGGAGTTCTGGGGAATCAGGACGAAGCTAAATGGATTGGGATACAACATCTCTTCCTCTCATTGTGAATTAAAGTAATTACAAAAAAACAAATTATGAAGCGGTAAAAAGAAAGGAAAAAAAAAAAATTGAACAATGAATGTTACGGTGAATATCTTAGCGGCGGCCGGATCACGCGCTTCGTTCTGCGCGGTAAAGTCCGACAAGGTGAACCTGGGACATTCGGCGGCGGCGTTCTCACCTCGGACGTCGATGGGCTTCCCGGTGGAGTCTCCACGTCTGACAATTGAGATCGCTCGTAGAAGCGGACGCGTCTCTCTGGCTCAGGTGACCCTGGGGCAGCACGTTCGCCGAAAGGGATTTGCATTCCTGGCCCTCGACGCATTTGGTCGACATGCCGTTTGTACCGGACGTCCCGACACTCGATTTCATAGTGGAGATCGCCGAGCACGGCAGCGACTCGACCCTGAAGCCATTTAGGGGAAGACTTAGTAGTCCCGTAGCCTCGAAATAAAACGACGTCTCCTAATTGGAAGTGTCGAAAATTGTGGACTGATGGTATTTTCATTTCTCTTTTTTGTTGGAAATCCGGGAGAGCCAAATCTAGGCGTCCTCGGATCGCTCGATTTAGAAAAAGGACAGCGGGTGCCAGCCCAGTAGTGGCGTGTGGAGTCTTTCTGTACTGGAACAGGAAACGATTGAGGCACTGCTGGATAGTTGAAGTCGACGCTTGCGCCGCTCGTAGTGCTTTCTTTACGGTTTGTACCGCCCTCTCCGCCTGACCATTAGTTGCGGCATGGTATGGTGCGGTACGCTTGTGGTATTTGACACCTTGCACCTTAAGAAAACGCGTGAAGTCGCTGGATGTAAACTGAGGCCCATTGTCAGTGACGATAGTAGTAGAGGATCCGTATGAAGAAAACAACTTTTCCAGGATCGCGGATGTCGACTCTGTTGTTGAGGAGCGTGTGACCTCTACCTCCATCCATTTGCTGAAGGCGTCCACCACGATAAGCAGGTACAAACCATTCATCATAGGACCAGCATAATCCACATGGATTCGCTCCCATGGACGTGAAGGGTAGTCCCAATGGTGCTCTGTGAACCGAGTCTCTAGCGTGAATAAGAATGTCGTCGTAGAAGTTAATAACGTTGGGAATCCCCGCCAACACTTTTTCCATCTTTCTCTGCCACGTAGCCGGAACAAAGGCTGCACCGTAGACAGCACGAGTGGGACGTATTAAACCGTGAGTCGAGGCGTTAAGAGTAAGAATTTCGCTAGCCATCGGGCTTAGAACCAAGTGTGAATATGCATCTGTAACATCAAGGTGGCAGAAAATTTTGGAGGTGCCGATTTGATTAAACAAATACTCAGCTTTTGGAATCGGGTGCTCGTTGATAATCATTAGCGGATTTACTGTTGGTTTGTAGTTTCCTGTAATACGTAACTGACCATTCTTTTTCGCAACCACGTGTGTCGGCGAAGCCCATTGTGACGACGCGACGCGCACATACTGGCCCGATGCTAGTTTGCGGTCAATTTCGGCTGCGTAACGAGCCTTTAACGCATAAGGCACCTCAATGGGGCGAGCGAATACGGGTTTGGCATCTGGAATCAGATCAATTGAAATAGGATCCGTTTTCAGGACACCTGCCTGCTCATCGAACACATCGCTGAACTGCGCTAGTAGAGATTCAAACTCCAATGGACGGTTCTGCGCACTTAGTACTGTGTTCGTGCGAAGAATTTCTTGGAACGGAATGTCGTGAACAAATCTGGCAATCCATTGTCTGCCCATGAGGGTGGAAACTGATCCCTCGCAAATGTACGCATCCAAAGAGTCTTGTCTGCCATTGTAGGTGACGGGAAGTGTAATTTTCCCGATGCATTTGATAGTATCGCCGGAGTAGCTTTTAAATATCCTATCAGAAGGAGTTAACAAAGAAGAAAAATTAGGTATCAATTTTCGAATAGTATTAACACTCATCATGGAACAAGCAGCTCCCGTGTCAAGCTCCATTACTAATGGTTTATCGTTTAGGGAGACAGTAAGCATAGGTCTCAGGCCCGGAGAGTCAGCCACGTGAACGTGACCTAGGAAACTCACCGATGACACATTAGGCCCAAAATCAGAGGATTCCGAGACTTGATTATTTTTTGACTGGCGGCAAGCGCGTCCAATATGTCCTACTCGGCCACAATTGAAACATTTAGCGGTACGGAACTTACAGTCGGCACGCCGGTGGCCTGTTTCGCCACACGAGTGACAAGAGGTCGATTTTTCTGTCGTAATCGATGCACGAGACCCTCTCGAACAGCTACGACTGGGGGGTGCCCGAGAATCACGGCGAGAACTTCGTCCCCGGCGACCACGCGATCGGGAAGACTTTTGGAACGTCTTTAGGGGGGCCGGCTCATAGCCAAGCCTGAAGACATCTGTACCCGAACGAGTCCACTCCTGAAGCCCCAGCTGGTCGGACGCAAAAGAGGTTGCCTCCATTTCGTACGCAATGGTTAAAGGAAGGTTGTAGGTTTTTTTTGAAACGATCTCGTCGCGAATATCCCTGCGACGAATACCATGGAGGAACTGAGCAATCAACGCTCGATCCAGGTACTTCTTGAATTCGCAACATGCGGACGCAGCACGTAACCGCGCAGTGTAAGCCTTAAGAGTTTCAGCGGGTTCCTGCTTTTTTTCTTTTTTTTCTTGAGGGTGCGGACTCGGATCTACCGAGCCCGCTGGCGCCTAAGCTCGCGTGGCTCTTACACCATACCCTGTAACTCCATCAGCTGTGCACTTCACACCCGTACTACGCGGGCGTTTCGGTCGATGCGCGGTCCGCCGTGAGCGCCCACACGAAGCCGAGTGAGCCGTGTCACAGCTCGCCGCAGCCTTATAGTGTAATGGGATTCGAACCCAGGCCCGCTGGGTTGCGAAGCGAGCATTGTATCCATTACACCATCGAGGCGCGCTCGGTTTCCTGCTTAACCGCTCGAAACTTTATCTCCTCCGCATACATATTGACCGGGGGATCTAAATGATCGATCAGCATAGCCGTGATTTGATCGTAAGTCAGCGCATCGACAGAGTTGGGCTGCTGAAGATGCTCTAGGTGTGTGTTGAGGTACGATCCCATGTACACTAAAACAAGTTTAGCCTTCTCAACCAGAGTGGTGGCCTGAGCAAGTTGCAGAGCTCGGCTGAAACGCTCGAAGTAAACCTTCACAGGAGGAAAACTAGCGGGCTCGTATTGTTCGAAATGATCGCGACGATGGACGCTCGGAGCCGGAACTTTAGTACCCGATTCCTCCATCTTCTGAAGTCTGCGAAGAAGCTCCGTCTGCGTTTGTTGCATTTGCTGAATGAGCTGAGCCAAGGGCAAGGACACGCCCGCACCACCTTCAGCCATCGATAATACTGACCGTACTCACGAGGAAGAAAAAAAAAAAAAACAAAAAAAAAAAAACCGCACGTATTAGTAGAAAAAGCGCACCACTTCTGACACCACTGTTGTATTTGTGGGCATTTTAATGAGTACCGAAATAAACGAACAGAAACTTTTATTAGCGAATCGCATAAAACCAAAAAAAAAAAAAAAAAAAAAAAAACTGATATGGAAAACATAGGGATTAGGGAACAGGGAAGGAAGGTACTTGATATATTTGTTAAGGGAGTTCTGGGGAAAACAGGACGAAGCTAAACGGATTGGGATACAACAATATTATTATAAAGTTTATGTACATTTTATAGTGCCTTCGAACAAGCATCCATACACAATCTTCATCACTTTCTTTCTGTGAAAAAAATAAATACAGATATTTGGCGTAGGTATTTTAATCACTACTTTTGACTTAATGGGTCAACTAATGACTGCAGAAAAACTTGAAACTTTTGAAAAGTGTGGCTCTTCACTCTGCGAATCCATGCTTGGTGGAACAGAAATACATATTTTTTTGAAAAGTTGATAAGTTTTCACATTGCACTTTTTTCCATCCACTTTTCAAATTTGGAGGAATAGAAGAGTGCCGAGTTGTAGAGTACTCTTCGTGAAATGTAGTGTTTTGTGTGAATGTGACTTGTTTGGTCTCCTCATGCTTAAACAAACGTTAGATGGCTGGCTTTTTTTTTGACAATGATGGACTTGTGGAGGAGATCATGAGCAACTGCAGTGGCTTCTCACCCGCGCCGGTTTGTTGTTTTACGGTCATGGGATTGAAAACTTGCTTATTTATATGGAAAAATGATGGTTTATTAAAGAAGGTGTGTACGTAGAAAAATGATAACTAAAGAAAGTCATAAATACAGGGTGACTCGTACTTGGATGAGCAAAATGGGGGGGGGGGTGATTGTACACCCAAAATGCAACAAAAAATGCCCTATGACGATGTGTCCGATATCCATTCCTAGCCGTGATTACCGATTTTTTCACGTTTTTCAGCACAACACGGAGTTTCGCAACAAAAACAGCTGTAACTTTGGAAATAAGCGACCTAAGTTAAATCCGACAACACCACTGAAAAGAGCACTCTAGTTTACTCTTGTCTTTCGCAATTTTTTGAGAAAAATCCATTGTTATACTAAAAAATGGGGCAATCAAGCCTATTTTTAGTGCCTACAAGAAGATACGAGAGCTATTCAGAAAACCTTTTTTTTTCAGCTCATTTCACTTTAATTTGTCTTTTCTCATAGATTTGCACAGAATAAGTGAATAAAAATGAATTAAGTTGAAAAAAGGTTTTTTGAATTGCTCTCGTATCTTCTTGTAGGCACTCAAAATGGGCTTAATTACGTCATTTTTTAGTATAACAACGAACTTTTCTCATAAAATTGCGAAAGACAGGAGTAAACTATCCTATAAACTAAGTGCCTTCATCCAGTTTTAGAGGAAATTGTCAGGCGCTGGGAGCAACATTGCTTCTGTAGTCTTGCTTTGAACGGTTGTCAAAAATTGACATTTTTGAAAATATCTTGATATTTTCCCAGTTTAATCCATGAATATTTTACTACCCCTAGACAAAATGGCCTTGATCCCACAGAAAAAAGTGTGCTCTTTTCAGTGGGGTCGTTGGATTTAACCTAGGACTGTTTTTTTCTCAAGTTACAGCTGGTTTTGATGCAAAAACCCATGTTGTGCTGAACAACGTGAAAAAAATAGATCATCTCGAGTAGGAATGGAAATCGGACCCAGGGTCATAGGGCATTTTTTATTGCATTTTTGGTGTACAATCACCCCTCATTCAAGTACCATCACCCAGTATAACGTGTAATCATAAAGCGGTAGAAATTGGTCGGTTCATTCAATTCCCTTGTGATGCGCAGAAAACCATTCGTTACTGACTTCATGTTAACGGCTAGTGGCTTGTAATTACTTCAACGTACAAGAGCTAACCGGGATTTACACGGAGTCGTCAGATGGGCGAGAGCACTATATGTACTTGTTTTAAAAGGGGTTCCCAAATTACAAGAAGTCGTGCTCTCGTCCAACTCTGCACGACTCAGAGTGAACCCGGTGAACACGATTCATTCGTGAAGGTTACTCTTCAAATCAACTCTGCAAGATTTGAAGAGTGAAACGTTTTTTCGCAGTAATGGTGAAACACAAACTCTTCCAACTTTGCAGAAAAGAGCGGAGTGCAAAGTTGGTATAGTGAAAAGTTGCAGAGTACATTCGTGAAATAGGCACTAACGGGCAGATTTGATCGGGTAACAGATATCGGTCGCAGATGACTTTTGTACGCTAGGGGGCGCCGACCGATCTCATCGTTTGCTCTAGATCGTTAAACGATATCTGTTGAAAATAACGGACGATCAAATCTGTCAGAATTATCTGCCCGAGTATGGGCCACTAATCAGTGACAATCTCGTTGAATTAAAAACAAAATCAGAGAAAAACAAATTTAAATGCGTGTCACGTGAGATAGCATGTCACCACCACAAAACACTCATCCAGTTGGTGTATATATCATCTCAATCAAAATGATGCGTGCGAGCCCCAATAGTTCTTTAGCAAAAAAAACCAAACGAGCGCCAATTGTCCACGAAAATTGCATTAATATTTACTCGAATACGGTGGGTATCACGCGCGTTTTCCTGCAGGTCACCTTGAATTATCCCCTTCACCGTCTAACTAAAAAAAAAACAATACAAAAAAAAAAAAACACGTGAGTTGAAATAGTGGTGAAGACAGGGGGGGGGGGAAGGCAATATTGAAAGATTTCCACTCTTGCTTTTCTCAGATAACGAAAACAAAAACGAGAACTATTCTTAAAACGCGGAGAGCATCTCAGTCACTTGAATATTTGAAACGCTAGGAGGTTTCATCTCTTTTTTTTTTTTTTAAATCAATTCATTCAATTCTAGAACCTTTGAATACGTTGAAGTCGTGGGGAGGGGGGTATAAGAAAGAGCAAAGAGCGTCGAGAATTTCGTTCAAAAGAAATTGCATTTGTGAGGGTGTTATGTGATGAGTGACGGTTGGATAGAAGTAGGGTAAAACGTCCGCTTGATGTTTGTCATGTGGGTGTGTGCGTCTGTGTCAAATAATCCTCACCCGCCGATACTTTCCGTTACTCTTTGACGCTCGCGCAAGTCATTGTTTCAGATGTGACCCGACACACTTTTATATTATTGTCCTGACATTGATTTCTACCTCCGTTAAAACTCCCTACGCCTATTTTTTTTGTTTGCTGCGAAGCAGGGAGGCGTTCTACCTTGTAACGGAAAGGTGAAACTTCGGTGTTTTCAAGCCGAGATAGTCGGCGTAGCACACGAGGAAGTCGAAGGTGTAATTACTATTGTCCAACAATTGCTATTGTACTATATTTCGTACGGACGATTGCAACATCTGAGAAAAATGCATGCTTCGAGTCTAAATTAACTGGCTTTTCTTGGGAAAACTGCCGGTTTTCCAAGGTGATTCCCATGGTTTTCCAGATTGAATTAGCCACATCGCGTGGATTCACAGTTTCACTTTAGCGCCGAGGTAGTGCTGTTAAGGAGGGGGGGATTGAAAATGCGACAGAAGCTTTGAACAATGACGTCACTTATGACTTTTGATAGAAAATCCGATACCGAAAAGTTAATTGGTGCCCATACACGGACGGATTTTTTTTGGGAAACCCGCGGTCTGTGTGTTAGTGGAGATGAAAAAACTTTGGTTTTGACAATCAGTTTTCAAAACCCGAAGGTCAGGCCTGTTTATCGCCTCGTTATGTGCAGTTGAGGCCGACGGATCTTGGAACTCTAGACCCGCGGGTTTTGAAATACGAAGGCTCGGCCTGTCAAGGTCCACTAACGTGTTTCATTAATTGGTTTGAAGCAATTAAGTTCATCTATGCCCTACCATGTGTTCATATTAAGCGTAACTATTACTTGCAATAACTCTTTTTCCACCGATACAAACGGCTACGCTTATGGTGACGTCACATAACCGTAAACGTTTCACTACGTTGACGGACTTTAGTTGATGAAACGGTTCTTGCCCTTCTCCAGTCACCCATCTTGCACCTATTCGTGGAGTTCCGAGACCTAACATCTCTGATAAGCATAGATCTAGTGTAGCTTTCGATAAACTTATAATGATTATCAGTGGCGGATCTAGGATTTTATCTTGGGAGGGGTTCTACCATGAATCTCTCTCTTTTTTCCTGAGTTTCAGCCGCATACATGCCTCTTTAAGAACCAATAATTGGCATTTTCTTTAATTTAACCATGAATTAGCGGTTTTCTCCAATTTTTGCCGCGATCCAAGTGCTTTTTCTCAATTTTAGCCGCGAATTTCTTTCTTCATTTCAGACGCCAATCACTGCGTTGTCTCAATTCTCGCCGTGAATTAGCGAGTTTTCTCAAATTGACCCGCGATTTATCGTTTTTCTCAGTTTCAGCGGCGAACAAGCGCTTCTTTCCCACTTATGCCGCGAATTCACTGAATCTTTAACAGCGAACGAGCTCTTCCTCTACATTTTACACGGCAATTAGCGGTTTGTCTCAGTTTTAGCCACGAGTTAACGTTCTATTCCTCTAATTTTAGCGTTTTTCTTCACTTCTTAGTCATGCGAAATAGCGCTTATTACCACTTTAACTGCAAATTATCTCGTTTCCTCAATTCTAGCAGAGAATTAGCGTTTTGTTTTCTTCGTTTTAGCTGAGCATTATTTCCGAATTTTAAACGTGAATTATTCCTTTATTCCACGCCTGAATCACCGCTTTTACTCAATTTCAGCTTCGAACTGAAGTATTTTCACAAAATTCGTGAATTTTCGTTTATCTCAATTTCAGCTCCGCGAATGAGCGCCTTTTGTTATATTGGCCGTGAATCAACGCAATTTCCAAATTTTAGCCGTGAACTTGCGGGATTACCAAACGTATCTTTTGAAATTTAGCTTCACATTAGCGCTTGTTTGTGCCGAGAAGTAGCGTATTTCTCCATTTTAGCTACTGATAAGTGCTTTCTGCCAAAATTAGCCACGAATTAAGTATTTAAATATCTTTATTTTAGTTGCAAATGAGCATTTTACATCAGATTTAGGCGGGAATTAGCGGTTTGTCTCAGTTTTAGCCGTGAATAAACGGCTTTTCTATCACTTGCATCCGTGAATTAGCTTTTTCCTCAATTTTAGCCGCGATCTAAGCGTTTTTTCTCATTTTTAGTCGCAAATTATTTTTTCAATTTTAGCCTCGGATTACCACGTTTCCTCAATTTTAGCCAGTTTTCTCAAATTGTTCCGCGAGTTTGCTTATTTCTCCATTTTAGTTGTGAATGAGCGTTTTACTTCAATTTTATGCCGGAATTGGCAGATTTTCTTTTAGCCGCGAATTGCGTGGCTTTCTCAATTTTAGCCGTGAATGAGCGATTTTTCTCAATTGCGCTTTTTTCTGTTGTTGCCTCGAGAAAACCAAGAATTTTGCGTTTTCAATAATTAGTTGTTGTGCCAGGTGAGCGATGGACTTCAGCTTTTTCTCAATTTTCGCCACATTTTAGTGTTTTTTTTTTTTTCATTTTCACTAACGAATTAGTGATTTGTTTTCCACTAAAAAGCCGCTATTTGATATTAGCGTTTTTTTTCAACGTTTTTCCGCGTACTTGCCCAGAGACTAGCACATTAGAACGCTTTCTCAATTTCTTCTGCCTTAAAGGCCTTTAGAAATTTGGAAATTGGCGTATTATCTCTGTTTTGTCCGCGAAGTTGTCTTCATATATCGCGAATTTGTGTATTTTTCCTAATTTAAGTGGCAAATGATCGCTTGTTCTCAATAATTGCCGCAAATCATCGCTTTGAAACCTAAAAATCAATTTTTTTCATCTATTTATTCTTTCCGGCCCCCCCTCTCGTGATGGTGGCCTCTTCGTCGTGAAATCATCATTCTTTGCAGATCCCCTTTCAACAGTCGCCCTTTGGTATGTGCAAGGTATTAGAAGAAATCTCTGGATTGACTATCAACAAATTTTTGGTGGACGCTATCTTCTTAGGGGGGGCTTAAACCCCCAAAACCCACCCCGTAAATCCGCCACTGATGATTATAAAACTAACAAGAACTTCGCTGGTCGCTTCCCGCCCGTCGGAACGGTACTCGGGCGCGTACTACGTCGGGGGCGGTGCTACGTTGACGTCCGAACAGAAACAGTGCTCTGGAGCCGAGTTGGAAGTGGAACGAAAGATGAACGATCGAACACGGCTGCTTCGCCCGAATGAACCGAAAAATACCATTCTATTCGTACCTGAAAAAACCTTTCACGGCCGAACTTTTCTGGCGCAAAGGACGCGGTTCCTTCAAATTTCTCAATATGGGATCATTCGTCCCTATTCTGAGATTTAGGGCGTGCACGGCCGACCGTGAACGAACGAGGTTTCAGTGGAGCACAGTGGCTAGTATATCGCACGAACCACCACCGTCCGGATCAGCCGCTCTTTCATGAATCGCGGCGTTTGCGAGATACAAAGAGCCGCTACCACATGAGCGTATGGGCTGCGAACAAGAATGAACCGTTAGTATTTCCATAAAGCGAGGAGGTTTTCCGATTGCCGCTGCGAGGAAATGCGTAGAATGGAATAGAGGGAGACCGAGGACACGAAACGAGTGACCCGCTCTACGGCATAGCCCCCGCTATGTGCCATTCGTTTTTTAAAGTCACTTTTCGGCTGTACGTTCGCCGGACTTCGACACCGAGCGTTTTATTACTGAAGAAGATCCCTGAAATTTAGCACACGGGCTCTAAAAGTTACAATGTGCCTCATATTTTCTCTGTTTCTTGAGTCAACCAAATACATTTTCAAGAAAACTAAAACGCAAATTTTGATGTAATAATAATCGCCTTGTTTTGTTGAAACAAAGCTAGTTGATATGAATCAGGTTTTATCGTTGGATAAAACTAAAAAAAAGGTTCACTCACTGACCAGAAAGGGAGGTTTTCATTTTTGAATTTATTAATATGTCTGTTCGCGAAAAAAAAGTTCAGTGTAGTGCATGGCAGGGCAAGCTGGGGCAGCTGGGTGCAGGAGTGAGCAAGAGAATTTTCACGGGAACGCTTTCTCTTCAGTGCAGGCTGGTGGAAATTCATAACGATTAAAGATTATTGATGTCGTAATAACGAATGCCGAAGCGTCAATTACTACTGTGGAAACTATCAAAAATCTCCACCTATCCGACCACTTCGGCCTCAGCTGTTCGCTGAAGGTGGGAAAATCTTCTTGCACAGAGAAGCTCTATGTGCAGCGACCTATTTGTCCAAATAAAGTTGATAGCTTTAAGGCGTTATGCCTCCTGTCGTCACCTAATGCCGCTAATGTTCCTTTCGACAAATTTTACAACGAATTTTGTTACCATTTCGAGACCTGTTTCCTTACTGTTTTGAAACGAGTCAACCAACCATCCTCCGCTCCATGGGTCAGCGCTGAGCTGAAACGGTCGCAAGAGATGCTGAATTCGGTTTTCTCTCTGGCAAAAAAGACTAATCACTCTTCGCTATGGAATAAATTCAAGGCTCTAAAAAAATCCCACAGAGAGAATCTCCTGCTGGCAAAACAGTCATATCTCATTAGTAAAATAGACGGAAGTGGTAATGCTAATAAAATGACTTGGCACGTTATACGATCCCTTGAAAATAACGATTTAGAGGGAAATAATGAATTATTATGTTCAAATATTGCATCTTGTCCACTCCAGGCTGCTAACAAATTGAACAATGCCTTCGTTGATGACATTTCTCAGCAGACGCAAAGGTTTGACAAGTCTTCTTTCACCACGATCCCACGATCTCGGAATTCAATCTTTTTGTCACCTGTAACTCCCCAGGAGGTGCTTGATATTGCCTACAGTATTAGTAAGACAAATTCTTCCGGATTGGATGGAATACCGGCAAAATTCATACTTGGAGTTGCGTTACTTGCAGTAGAAGGTGTCAGTTGCTGATGAGGGGTCACAGTTGTGCCCGAAATGCATTCGACAATTAAAAGAGACTGCAAAAGTAATTGGTTGTAGTTAGTTCCAAAAGTTTGAAGAGGAGCATTCATACTTGAAATATTGCCGGGCATAGTAGACCAACTCGAGGCTGCTCGAGGCATAGTAGAGATTTTTGAGGCTGCTATGCATACACGACTGGTCTCCTTCTTCGAGAAAAATGGACTAATTAGTGGTTCTCAACATGGATTTCAGGCTGGAAAATCAACAACATCTGCGATTTTGGAGGTCCTGAAGGATTTGACTGCTGGCTTTGATGCCTCACAGTCGACTGTGGCTATATTCTATGATTTGTCCAAAGGGTTCGACGTGCTCGAGCACAACGTACTATTGAGGAAACTCGACGCGATGGGGGTCCGTGGGCCTGCACTTTCCTTGATCAAAAGTTACATATCAAATAGATCCCAGGTTGTTCAAATTAACGCGTGTTCCACAGACGGGTTGAAAATAAAATGTGAGTCTGAACCTAAGAAAGTGACACAAGGAGTTCCGCAAGGGTTAATCCTCGGACCTCTACTTTTTACTGTTTACATGAACGACATGACATTAAATTGCGACTCCGGGAAGATTACGCTGTATGCCGATGACATTGCGCAGGTCTTCTCTGATGATACAGAAAATGGTCTTTGGGACAAAGTTCGAAGAGGAGTATCTAGAACCTCAGCGTGGCTAGCAAAGAATGGCTTGGTCCTCAATCTCACCAAGACAGCGATGCTGGTTGTCAGAGGCGACAGAAATAAAACACTTGACGTAGGAGGTGTAACTATAAAATCATCAGGCTTGGTAAAATACTTGGGCATGAATATTTCGTCCGATCTTAAATGGGACGCTCACGTCAACCAGACCAGCGCAAAGCTGGCCAGCCGAACCTACCTGATTAAGCGAACAGCTAAAGTGCTGGGTGAGAAGGCAGCGCTAAGTGTGTATAGGAGCACCTTCGAGTCTCTAATGAGGTACGGACTCATTTTTGGGGGGAGCAGCCCTAAGGCAAAAGCTATTTTCGTCTTGCAAAAAAGAGCATTAAGATTCGTGACAGGGTGCTCTCGTCGGATGTCTTGCAGAGGCCTATTCAAGAGATTGGAAGTGATGACGCTGCCAGCGATGTACATTTTCGAATGTTGTACAATGGTGAAAGAAAACAAGAATCTCTTCGAGACAAATGGAGTTTGTCACGAGTACCGGACCAGAGGAAGAAACAGGCCTCGAATGGTTACACATAAAACCAACGTAATGACGAAGAGTTGTTTTTATGCAGCGGCCAAATTCTTCAATGCGCTTCCTAGTGAAATAACAGACCGCATACAGCTCCGTTCCTTCAAACGAAAACTAAAGGATTATTTAATTGCCAAGTGCCCGTACAGCTTAAATGAATTTATTAAAAAAAAAAAAAATCAAACTGAAAACAACAAAACTGACGAACCCAACATACCCAAAAAATGTATGCATCTACATGGGAAATAAATATTATTATTCCTATTATTATTATAACAGTCTTGTTGCCTTCTCTTTTTCTTGGTTTAACAGATAAGACGGAGGCTCACCCGACACAACATACGGCACACAATATACATATAGTTTTGATTAACTCAAATTGAAGAAGTTTATTCAAATTACTACTACCGGCCTAAACGCCGAGATTGAATGAAGTGAACAAGAATGAGAAGAAAAGAAGGTAACGGGACTGTTACATTTATCAAAAAACTTGGAGTAACTTGGGGCAGGCTGGTGCAGCACATAATTCATCGCGAACGCCCTAAACTCGCTACACCAGCTGCCCCAGCTTGTCCAAGCCTGCACTCATTTCTCAGAAAAAGCATTTAGGGTGCTCTGGTGCGCACTAGTGCACCCCGGTGCGCCCCAGAGCAGCGCGAACAGGCCTTATATTAATGGGCAGTCTTATTATAACCTATTCATATGCCGTCATATTGGAGCAATATTCCCTCCATGTCATATTATCTCTATGCTACCAGCACATCAATCCATTAAATCCCCCTTCAGCGTGCGACATTCATGCAATCAAGATCAATCAACTTGTTCATTATGAAATCGGAAAGTGGAAAAGTACGAAAATGGAATCCAGCCAACACTAGAAATTACAACAAGACGGCGTCGAAAACGCCGAAAGTGTTCCTTATGTTGGACACTTCATTCATAAAGTCATGGAGAAATGTGTCCCACCACTATCAGTGATAAGGCACTATAAAACACGAGTACTGCAACAACCAAATCGGCGCCATACCAACGATGTATAAACCTGGATTGCTCACAGCGGACTGGAGGGGGCAGGTCGTCCCCTGGTAAAGAATCACCCTGTCCCTCTCCTTGTGTAGTTATGGCAATATGGCACTCATTTTGAAACTCCACCCCTCTCATCCACTATGGGAGCTTATTTGATGGCTATTATCAGCTGGTTGCGCCATACTTGGTCCCTCAGATGATTATAATTATCACAGATGATTATAATTATCATCTCATTGACAAGTAAGATATTTTTATTTTTTTCGACCGCGTTCCGCGTTTGTTTGCTGTTGCGATGACAATTTTTTAATTCATGATATTTTGTTTACCACAACGACTGAGGGACCAAATATGGCGCTGAAATCCGTGTTGCAGTACCATTGTTTTAAAGATTCTCTATCAGTGAGAGTTTATTCAGCTCATATAACCATGCTCTAACCCAAACCCAATCCATCTCAAAAGCCTGATCATTTCTTGTTCGGCGCAGTCTCCAAGTAGGTGTCCAATATAAGGTACACGAAACGTCCAGCCCCAAGACTCATTTGGAGCCCCTGGTACCTTAATAAAATGAACACAGAAGTAGAAAGTAAAGTCATTCAGTGCCCCATCTGTATCAAATCCCAGCCAGTTAACAAGTCCGAACTTCTTTTGCGACATGAAATACCAAAAGTACCATGGGAAAAATTAGGCGTCCATCTATGTTATTTCGGCAATTATCAGTATTTAGTCGTCGTTGATTATTATTATAAATGTATAGAAATTGAAAAATTATATCCATCCAATGCGTCTTCAGTAGTCATTCACTTAAAGTCCATTTTATCATGTCGCGGCATTCCTTTAGTATCCGACAACGGTCCTCCTTTTTCATCCGTCGAATTTAAATCCTTTATATTCGATTGGGACAAAGGACATGTGTCACAACCAGTCCGAATTACCCCCCCCCCCCCACCGTCAAACGGCCAGGCAGAAAGTGCCATCAAAATGATAAAAAACATTCAACACAAAAGTAAGTCAGCTGGCACAGATCCATACCTGTCACTTCTCCACTATCGAACAACGCCACTAGGAGAACTACCCTCTCCCCGTGCGAATCACTTATGAGCCACAAACGCTCAGAACAAATTTGCCTGTCTCGACACAAAAACTCAAGCTCAAAACTGTCAGTTTCAAAGACGTAAATACCGGTCATGCTGCTAGAGAGGAAAAATTGAGAAAAAAAATATTTCAAATCAAATAAACTTCTCTTGATCGAATTAAGTCCTGTTATGTCGGCATCGTATAAAAAGTCCATTCGTAGTCCGTGGCAGCCCAAAAGTTAGATCTTCCCAGATCATATCTGATCGAAGATGAAAATGGCACAGTTTTCCCTCGTAATAGGAAACACATTTTACTTAAAAAACCGAACGGAACTTATAGCTCACTCACGCCACCGACCAGCAACTTCTATATACGTCCTTCTTATACCGTTCTACAGTCGTCCCTATCCCTATTCTGCTTTCCTCTCGGTAGTGTTGACACTTTTCAAGCCATCGTTATACGTCTTGTTTAATTACCCATTAAATAGGGATCAATATTAAAACAACAACACAATATTATAACAATTACAACAACATAATAATCAATTTGTAATATTTATATTGGATCTGAATCTGAAATTTTAATAAATAATTCCGAGCTTGGATAATTTTCATTGGTCCTAAACAGAACTTGACCTCCAACTCTGGCAGTGAGCCTCATTTGATGCATAGTGACAACAGTATTTTGTCATTCATTTCAATGAGCTGCTAAAGTTTGTCCACTTAGTTTTGGACTCTCGAACGTGTTGCTTCATTTCGATAGTTCGATTTGTTCACTCCCACCAAAAATATTTAATGAAATTAACAAAAAATGATCAACAACAAACTTTTTCTACGGGCACTATGGTTCCGTATAGACGCTACACAGTGATCATTTTTTCTAAAATCATTCCCGGTGCGTTTTTTTAGTAGAAGGGGTAAAGGGGAAGCTCATTTCACTAAATTCGGGGGCGGGCGAGAGTCCATCACTAAGTGGACAGACTTTAGCACGAATTTTCTATTGTTTTTGGACGCGCCAAACTGAGCTTCCAACGTAGCGCTATCCGTAGATCGTCATTGACGCTCAACTTTCTGGTTATACTACCTTCTACCGAAGAGACGCTGACTCTGTTCGTACAGTTCGTTTTTTAACACACGTCTTGTAAAACGCATTCTTTGCTCGTTCTCGCTTTTATAATAAATCAGTTTGTTTGTTGTTCATCAATTCGATCATTATACAGCCCATTTATTACCTCTGGCCTTAGCAGTTTTATTTTGGCAAAATTCCGGAAAAATAAAAGTCAAATAGTCCAGTCAATCTAAGGTTTTGAGCGGAAATAAATATGGGATTTTGTTTTTTTGCGGGAATGTGTACGGGAGGGTCCTCTGATCAATGTCTAATAAAGTCCGGAGCTGAATCTTCTGCCACAAGGGGAGGGGGGCTGTTTAAAGGTACCTTTTTGTGGTTTTTCGCCTGTATCTCAAAAACAGTGCGTCTTGGACGAAAACTTCTGGATACGGAATAGAAGCTCATTGAATTCTCTTCAACTTTTACCCTAAACGTTTTTTTAAATTCTTCACAGTTTTCGAGGTGTACGCCACTGAAACGTGACTTTTTTCAAAAAAATGATTTTAACCTCAAGTTTTTTCTCAAACTTTTCATCCTACCTTCTTACCTGTTACCTTAGAGCCGAAAGCGTACATTTATAAGCTGTGGGGCATTCAATTTCCTTCAAGAATATATTCATAAATGTCAATTTATCGGTGTACTATACAATAATAAATATAGTTTTGGTTGTTTCAAAAAATAATACACAAGAATTATTTATCGAGTTTTATTGACAACTCCTACTTGAAAAGTAATGAAGAATACCAAGGATGAATGAAAATCCTTCATCAATGACCATGTCATGTTTCATTGATGACGTGAATGAATTTTGAAGACAATCCTCATCGCGTTATTGCGATAAACTGAATGAATTTTGAAGACAAAAGAGTTTCACTCTGAAAAACACATGAGCATCATAAGCAGTAGAGCGGATTTTTTTTTTTTTTTTTTTGGCGATCGGTGTTTCCACGTTGTGTATCATAGTTAAAACCTGAACTATTTTTAAAAGTCGAGAAGAGATGGAAGTAGATGTGAAAGTGTGTGTAACATGTAATGATCCATCACAAGGAATAGTACATTTCATAACAAGTGCGGAAAGTAAGAAATATCGTGCGAGTGTTGTTAGACGAACGAGACGCAGTCGAGTGAGTCTATTACACGAGCACATGATATTTCACTTTCCGACGAGTAATGAACGACGTTTTTCGCACGACGATGGGGAATTTATAGGCAGGTACTCATTCTGGAAATGTTATGGTATTTACGTGTGAGAAACCCAAACACAGTGAACAAACCAACAGGCACTGACAGAAAGAGGAACAAAGAAAAAACAAAACAAAACAATAACGTCATATCACAGAATGCAAGTTGAGACCTTCAAGAAAACATAACCTGTGGACAGCAAACATTGGTTAACTGTAAGAAAAAAAAAAAAAAAAAAAAAAAAAAAAAAAAAAAAAGCTAAATCAGATGTTCTCCTAACACACACCCGTGCCTTTTTCGTTTTTTCCGCACGCACGGGTTGACGAAAACAGACACTTTCGAGGGAGGTTTTCAGTGCGGTTCTCATCACTTCCCGTGCAATTCGTGCGAAAATGATATAAGCCGGATCAATGCCAAAGGAATGAGCAGTTTGGTAAGTGCTAGTCTCACCAGAAGAGATGGGAAAGATCGCCAATTCAGAAGGCAGCCTGAAGGATATGTTCTCTCTGAGTGTAGGAAGCGATACACAAGACCTTCTGATATCAAAAAAGCTGTAAAACTAGTAGAAAAATCTCAGCCTTCCACTTCTGAGGTGCGCCTGCGGTCTACTCAGCGCATATTTGATTTCAAAAAAGCATGTTTCCTGTGTGGAGAAGAAATTAAGGGCGCCTCACGTCGCCAGATGTTCAATGTGCGAACAAGTAACTTTGATGAGAAAGTTAGAA
This sequence comes from Corythucha ciliata, assembly GCA_038030265.1. Taxonomy (NCBI): domain Eukaryota; kingdom Metazoa; phylum Arthropoda; class Insecta; order Hemiptera; family Tingidae; genus Corythucha; species Corythucha ciliata. The sequence goes on along the minus strand of CM075941.1, from coordinate 641,782 downwards.
AACGAGCTGGTGCCCGAAATGATGACTTGGGAGACACTATTTTGTTACGCATGAGCACTATTGCACTATTGGAGACCTGCATGCAGCAGGAGCTTTATACCATAAAGACTGCCATAGAAAATTCATGTTGCACGTCGGTAAGACTGGAAACCCAAGAGGAAGGCCAAAGGATGAGTCAGTCCAAGTGGCAATGCAAGAGATTTTTCAATATCTGGCTGAACAGGATGAAGACCAATACTCTTTGGATGAGCTGATGGACAAAATCACTGGGTTAAAGCCAGAACCAAGGACAGTGATATCCCATCTACAAAAGAAGTATGGTGAAAGGATAGTTGTGACCAAACATCACAAGAAAAAACAGTTGTCACTTTCAGAGATGCAGGTAAAAGAATTTTGACTGAAGCTTGGTATGATAAGTTGAATAGGGGGGCTAATGAGCGGGAAGAGCGTCTTAGATTGGTCCGAACATCTGCGCAAATTATAATGAGTGATGGCCAATCAAGAGTATATGACATGCAAAATTATCCATCAAGTGATTATTTTTTTGAGGAAGTTGAGGAGTCAGTCCCTGAATCACTAAAAACATTTCTACAACAGTGTAGTGCCAGAGAGGAGGAGAGGCAATGGGGCAGAAGCAAAAAAAGTGGTTGCCATTTCTCACGCCATCATATCCCTCATTCGCCCGCGTTCATTTCTGTCAACAATTTTGACTGGTGTAGCATTTTTCATCCACCGGAAGTTTGGGTCCAGAAGCCTCATTGATTTGCTGAACACCTTGGGATTCAGTTCATCTTACTCAGCTGCGCAGCAACTGGAACTGTCAGCCATGTGTCAACCTCCAAAACCAATACCTCCTAAAACATTCTGCCAGTATGTCTTTGACAATGCAGACTTCAATGTTGCAACTCTGGAAACACATTTCACAGTTTGGGGGGCATCAAGTGTGTGACTCCTGCTCATGTTCTTCCAGTTTCAGACAGAATGCCAAGGTTGGTGACGGTTCCTCCGGGGAAACAAGTGGGCGATTTGGGTGTTTTATAGATGCAGACCTACGACGCCTTAAACAAACAAGCACTACGGAATGACGTTCTACGATGCGCTAGTGCCAAGTCGTCCTGATGTCTTATGGATTGTAGGTAAATGGATGACAGACAAAGGGCCTGTGAGGCACCATCAATTCCAGAATGGAAGGGATTCATGCAAATGGTGAGCAAACCTGTTAATTCCGACAAAACTGTCATTCCTCTCCCATTCATCAACTCTCCACCAAGTGATTATGACGCGCTTCATACAGCCCTACAATATGCTGCAAAAAACTCCATGGAACATGGGTTCGAAACGTGCTTGATCACCATGGATCAACCTCTTTATTTAAAGGCGCGCGAAATCACGGCTTGTGGCTCAAATGATCCGCGTCTCATCAACGTTGAAATGATTTTAGGAGGGTTCCACATGCTTATGTCCTTCTTGGGTTGCATAGGCCACACAATGGCAGGAAGTGGATTAAAAGATGTTTTATGTTGTGTTTTTGCTCCCAATTCTGTGGAAAAAATTTTGAATGGGAAGGCCTACAGCAGAGCAGCTCGTGGTCACCTACTTGTACAGACCTCTTTGGCGTTCATCATTTTGGAAGATGCTACTATTTCACAGCAGGCGAAGAGAGGTATTGTTAACCTACTGAAATCATTGGAGCACAGCACACCTGAAGATATTGAAGGCAATATCTCCGTTGCTTACCTGCAAGAGAAACTAAAGAATGAGTTACTGAGACTGAAAGGTAACGGACCAACTGCTGCATTGTGGGTACAATACATGAACATGGTAACAATCATGAAAAACTTCATTGTTGCGCAACGAACTGGTAATTGGATGGCTCATTTGTCTTGCGCACAACAGATGATTCCTTATTTTCACGCCTCTGGTCATTTCCACTATGCCAAGTGCACCCACATCTATGTCCAAGACATGCTTTCATTGAGAAATCGTCATCCTCATGTTGTTGAGCAGTTTATGGAAAGCGGATATTTTACCATTAACAGAAGCGGGACTCCATGGGCTGGGGTGTGGTCAGACATGGCAATAGAGCAAACTGTCATGCGTTCAAAGAAGAGTGAGGGAGGGCTCACCAGAGGGAGAGGCATCAGTGACTCTGTTTTGTCAAAGTGGGTAGGAGGTGCGCCAGCGGCTACTGCTATTTGTTCAGCTCTTGAGCAGTTCTGCGGAGTTCAATTTAAAAGTGGAGAACAACACGTAGACTTTCGTCAGTCAAGAAGACTAAAAGATTCTGAAGATCGAGGAAAGATGGTTCATTGGTTCTTAGAGCACCCTCCCTTTCCCGAGAACCCTTCACTGATGAGTATTTCGACCGGACTTGTGGCTACAAGTGCTATAAACTGCCACCAAGCAGCAGAAGTAGGGATGCATACAATGGAGTCTTTCATCGGCCGGTGCTTGGCAGATATGAAACAAAATAAAAAAAATACAGTAATCCCTCTGGCTACATTGAGCAACACTATCAAGGTAAATAATGAAAAAGTTGTGGTTGACCCGATGATGATTTTTCATAGAGCAGTCATAAGCAAAAAGACCGACGAGGACATAGCTAATTTGCTCAAATACGAGCTATCTCCGTTCCCCATGTCTCTTTTTGATGAGGCAGGCATGAGAAAAACTCAGAAGTCCTCATTATATAAAGTGTTCCCTGTCTTTACAGGAGAAGATATTAATGTCAAAACCACATATGCAGTGATTGATGGTGGATTCCTCCTTCACAGAGTAAAGTGGCGTGCAGGCAGCACTTTTTCCTCGATTGCTGAGCAGTATTTGTCGTACCTGAAAAATCATTTCTGTCACTGCAGTGTAGTTTTTGATGGGTACGAAGACCCCAATTCCACCAAGAGAGCTGAACAGAAGCGCAGGAGTGCCTCAAAACCCTCAGTGGACATACTCTTCGACAAGAACATGGTGGCGACAGTTCAAGAAGAGCACTTCTTGGCGAACAACAAAAACAAGACCAGGCTCATTGATCTTCTCGTTCAAATTTTCATCGAGAGTGGGATAGAAGCGATCGTCTCTCTAGGTGATGCAGATGGACCCATTGTAAGATGTGGATTGGATAAGTCTGTGGCGCACCCTAAAGTAGTAGTTGTTGGAGAGGACGTGTACCTGCTGGTGATCCTCCTCGCTTTGACTCCACCTACCAGTAGCATTTTCTTCTTCAAACCAGGGAGAGGAAACACGGAAAACAAACTGTTTTCATGCCAGCAACTCCAACAACTACCACTTAGTAAAGCTATTTTGTTCATACATGGCTTCACGGGGTGCGATACCACCTCTGCGATTTTCTCAAGGAGCAAGATTAAGATGCTGAAATGTTTCAATAAGTTTCCTACCGAAATGAGTAAATTAGCAAAGATATTTTACAGTCGGCAGTCCACACCCGAAGAGGTTTGTGAGGCTGGGGAACAGGCATTCCTGAAGTTATATCAAGCACCCTCTGGCCAAAATGACCTGGACAGCTATCGATACTGGTGCTTCGTCAAATACTCGACAAAGAAGAAAACCAGCCTACCATCTCTCCCACCTACCAAAAGTGCTTCGTTCCAGCACTCCCTTCGGGTGTTCCAACAAGTACAGACTTGGTTGGGAAACCATCTCCCACCAGAGAAATTGGGGTGGAAGAGAGTGGAAGGAGGAGATTTGGCTCCTAAGACCACCACGACCCCCCCTGCACCAGATCACGTGCTGAACTCGATATTCTGTCGCTGCACGGGGGAGTGCAGCGAGTCAAGATGTGGTTGCAGGAAAGCCGAGATATTCTGCTCCCAGGTATGCAGCAACTGCCAGGGGAACTGCACCAATACCACCCCGTTTGACGAGGAGGAAGACGATGATGACGACTCCATGGCCGAGGACCCTTAACTTTTTTATACTCAAAATATCGATTTACATTCATCCTTGGTAGTCTTCATTCTTTTCAAGTCAATAACACTCGATAAATAATTCTTGTAGATTATTTTTTGAAACAACCAAACCTATATTTATTATTGTATAGTATACCGATAAATCGACATTTATGGATATATTATTGAAGGAAATTGAATGCTCCATAGCTTATAAATGTACGCTCTCAGCTCTAAGGTAACAGGTAAGAAAGTAGGATGAAAAGTTTGAGAAAATAATTGAGGTTAAAATCATTTTTTTGAAAAAGTTCGCGTTTCAGTGGCGTACACCTCGAAAACTGTGAAGAATTTAAAAAAACGTTTAGGGTAAAAGTTGAAGAGAATTCAATGAGTTTCTATTCCGTATCCAGAAGTTTTCGTCCAAGACGCACTGTTTTTGAGATACAGGCGAAAAACCACAAAAGGGTACTTTTAAACAGCCCCCCTCCCCTTGTGGCAGTGGGTTCAGCTCGGGACTTTATGAGACGTTGATCAGGGGACCCTCCCGTACACATTCCCGCAAAAAAAAATCCCATGTTTATTGCATTTATTTAACATTTTTCGGTTTAGATTGACTGGACTAAAAAGTACGAACACACTTCTTTTTTTTAATGTAATTACATCAAGCACTACTACAAAACATCTGGGGCCGTATTCCGAAGCCGTGTGAAAATGCCGCAAAAAGCGGTTGCTACGGCGGGATAATGTTATTTCTTAAGCCCAGTTCACACCTATCATGCACGCTTCCGATCCGACACCGATCATGCATTTTTTGATAGGTGTGGGGACCGTAATAGGCGTTAATACCGAATAATTCACGGCTATTTACGCTTCTCAGCCCTCTCAAATTGCCTTTCCAACCCAAATATAGTCTAACCGTTACGAGGGTTTCCACAGTCTCCGATCCGACATGCATGATCGGTGTCGGACCCGGAAGCGTGCATGATAGGTGTGACCAGGCCTTATTCGGCGTCCTTGGATCCTGCTTGCGGCATTTTTTCACGACCGGTCAGAATAAGGCCCCTGTTCTTATATCACAAGTTATGATAATCTTCTCAACACTCCTCCTCGATTTGAATTTCAAAACAATTTTAAATGACAAATCGTTAACTTTTAAATTTTGGTTTCAAGTAAGTTTCAGTTTGTGTAAATCTCGTGGGATTTGCTCGCTATAAAACCAATTTTGGGGGCCCTAGATCACTAAAACACTAATTTCGCGGTGTCTTCTCGCTGAAGAACTGAAACCCGGATTATTGGCTTGCGGAAAACCACGTGGGGTTACCTCAATGAAATGATCCAATTCACTTAACATTCGGCCCACTAAAAAAAAACTGTTATTTATTTAAATAAACATGCAGTAGGCATTGGAATGATACGTGCTTTTTCTCAATTAGCGTTTTTCACGCTGTTATGGGACCTGATTTGGAACACTACAAGCTGCAAATTACTCGTGATCGTCAGAATAATTAAATTAAAACGGGAGAGCTCGGGTTCAATTATAAGAACTTTTTGCGGAAACCATAACCTGATTTTGTATTATTACCTTCAAGTCAGGTTACACGTATGCGGGAGACATTTGACCGCAAATAATCTGACGTCACAACAATCCTCACGCAAATTCTGGGGTGAACCATTCTGGAGCTTTCATGGTTCGGGTTGTTCTTCTCAACTTTGGAGGTGAGATTATCTTCGAAGTGGCATCCATTACCACAAAGCAATAAATCGTCGACTTCATTGGTCCGAGGAAGTCCACATGAATTCGGCACCACGGTTTGGCTGGCCAAGGCCAAGGGCGAAGAATTGCCTTGGGTGGGTTGTCCCGGAACCGGCAGCAGATTTTGCTGTTTTCCAGATCGGCGTCAAGCGATGGCCACCAGACATAGGATCTGGTAAAACTCTTCATCCGAGTGGCGCCAAAATGTTGGAAATAGGTGTAAACAGTCTCTCGTTTCTGTCTGAGAGGTTCATACGAGTGAGATACAATGATTCAACCTCTTGTTTCAAAAAGACAAAACATGGCCTTCCACAAGGAGCGGTACTTAGCCATTAATTATTTAACATAATGATAAATGACATCGTAACAGCCGTTGAATCCATTCCGGGCATTGGAATCCTGCATCAATCACGTGCTACGTGTAGAGGGCTGGTGTTAAGCTAACGAGATGGAAATTAACCCGGCAAAGACTGTCTTCCAACTATTTACGCTATCAACTAAAAAGCATGACATTAGCCTCAAGTACAAGAGTTAAAATTGGTTTTTCGCAAACAATAAACTAGAAAACCATCATAGCAATCCAATTTCAAATGAAGCCCTTGCTACTAGTAAGCCTCAAAATTTCAAATTTTTTAAAGCTCACTTACGGCGTTATCAACAATCAAATTGGATGGCGCTGTTGGTTTCTTAAAGCAGGGCTGGCCAAACTTTTTTGGTCGTGGGCCATAAACCTGGTTGTAAAAACTCAGACGGGCCACTCATCCTCGCCACCCCCCTCCCCCGAGCACGTTACTTTGATCCCAGCAAAAGGCCGTGACGCTCTAAATAAATTGCACTTAGGGTCTGTTCAATAACTTCAACGACATTACTTATCTAATCAATAACCACAGTATTATGACGTTTTCCATTTGCACCAAAATGTGTACGGGGCAGCTCATTGCAGTTCTAGCCTTGGACATTTGGCGCCCCCCTCGGGGGAATCTTTCACCGAGGCAACCGTGAAGTTGCCTTCAAAAGGCGCGAATCAGCGGTTTTTTCCACACTTCATCACTTCTCCTCAATTTCGTCGGTGAATTAGTAATTTGCATCCATTTCAGCCGCGAATTAGTGATTTATCTCCATTTGAACCGCAAATTACAGATTTTTCTTGCAATGAGTTTGTGTTTTTACTGATTTTAGCCGCTAATAAGCGATTTTACACGTGAAGTTGCCTCCGGAAACCGCGACACACCATTTAATCCATTTATACTGTGAATTATAGCAAATGTTCTCTATTTTAACCCCATAAATGGCTATTTTTCTTGATTTTAGCCGTGAATTAGCGCTTCACCTGATTTTAGCCTTCTAACGAGCCGTGAATAAGAGTTTTGTTCCCCAATTTTCACCGCGAATGAACGTTTTTTCTTCCTTCAATTCTATCCGCGAATTAGCGCATTTTCCTCAATTTAGCACATGATTAGCGATTTTGTTCACTTTCAGCCACGAAGTTAGTAGCCAGGAATTAGCGTTTTATCCATTTTATGGGAATTAGCGATTCTCTCCACTTAAGACGTGATTTTAGCAGCTAGAATGATTTTCCCCAATTTTATCCGTGAATTAGCACTTATTCTTGATTTTTTCCCCGCAAACTAGCGTTTTTCCCCAGATTGAACCACGAACATTTATTACGCGTTCTGAATATGCCGAGAATTTATGTTTTCTTACGAATTAGCGTTTTTTCTCAAAACCATAGGTGAGTTATGGATGTTTCGCTATTTTATCTGTGAATTAGCGTGTTTCGTAATTTTAAGCGTGAATTACGCTTTTATTTTTTTTACACTTTATCCGCAATTTTAGATCTTTTTCTCAGTTATTGCTGCGAATTATAGCGCTATTTTTAATTTTGGTCTGGATGAAGTGGGCACGAATATTAGCACTTTCCCAACTTTTATCCGCTTACTTGCACATGAGTGGGCCATCTCAATTTTAGACGGCCACGAGGAGCCGCGCATTGTAGTGTTTTTCATTTGCTCAAAAATCCAAGGAGGGGAGCCAAAGTCCAACATTAAAAATGATTATTTACAACCGTAGGCCACGGGCGGGCCATTGTGAAAGGCTCAGCGGGCCACTTATCGGGCCCTGTGCAAGTGCCAGTCTGGCAGACACGATCAAATGACCCGGATTTTTCATACGGTGGGCTACCAGACTGAAAAGGCTTGTGGTGGCTTGAGGAGATCGGTGTGGCGTTTCCGCTTTAATCTGCGATTGTGGCGACTCGGAGGATGTGCGGAGGGAATTCTAACAGCCAGTGGGTTTGGGTGGCTTTGCAGACGATTGTGGAAACGAGTTTATGAGGTTTGCAAAACGTCTTCAACTGTTAGTATTTCAACATCCTTGTGGAGATTAGAATTTCTTATGTACCGTGGCTCCTAGAGCACGAATTTGAAAGGTTTGAACCCGTTTCACTTGTGAATCTGAAGCGCCACCCCAAATTTGGCTACAGTGTGAACGACCAGTTCAATGGGTCTGACCACATTTTAACGTGGGTTTTCCATTTTTATAGTCCGACTAGTCAATTCGTTGCACAAAATCGAAAGATTCCAGGCTCGAAGTGGCCAGTTTCCGAGGCTAAATTAGCCTCGTACTCAGCTATTGCAACTAGCTTTCTTCCTCAGCATCACTTCTTTGTCTTCGAGTGGAGTATCGTGCACGAAGAGACGTAAAACATTGAGTGAGAAAAAAAGCCTTTTCTTCTGTAGTGTCTCCTTCTACTTCTCCCACATAAAGTTAGAAAAGCCTCGCCCCCAAGCCCCCCACCCCACCCAGCTTTTTGTCACGGGGAAAATTGGTTTAGCTTAGTGAAAGACCGCCGTGCTAAGCCCTCTCTAACTTCATTATCCTTCTTTTTCCATCTCTATTACAATGGACAAGATGAATCAATAGGCATGCACGTGGGTTGCCAAGAAGCGATGAAATGCGCAATTTAATTTCTCTCCTGCTTTTTACGCACAATTTTTTTTTTTTTTTTTTTCATCCCTGTGACTATAAGCGTGTGAGAGATGTGAATATCGAGACAAAATGGAGTGGAGACTTCATTCCCCAAAATTGCTGGTGTTCTCTGTTGGGACAAGTTGATGATGGTCAGGGTGGTGGCATCCCGAAGGGGAGAACTTCCTTCTGTAGTGAATCACTCACGAGTGTAGGATTCATTTAATTGTCTGTGGTTGGCAGGTATTGATGAGGATTCGGTTTCTCAAATGCTCTTCGGGCACTGTATACGTACATCGTAAACTTATCGTATGTGAACGGAAAATTAAAGCCTCTCATAACCGGCATTAGATTAATCGGTTCGCTGATAGCAATTCATAAGGCCCAGCCTTACTCGCAGACCCGGGACTTCGGCCCCCTCCACACTTCAATTCATTTTTTTGAAGTGATAAATAATTAAAGCACTCGGCTTTAAAGGGAATATTTGAGGTAACGCGATGTAATATCAGTCCTTTTTATTAACCCCAAACCTCCTTCCATTGGTTTATATTTATTGTTAAGTTTTTCGAGAGTGTTAGCTTTAGATAAACCTTCTCGAAAAACGTGTTTTTTTTGTTATTGAGCACGTGGTGTTAAAAAATGATTAAGGGCGACGTTTGGTTATCTCGAAACAACCTCATAATTCACTTCTGCCTCGTGAAATAGACTTCTTATAAAAACGACGACAAAAATGTCGTCCGCAGCAATGGGCCAGGGGTAAAAAAAAAAAAAAAAAAAATGTGTGAGGATAGAACCAGGAAATCCGAGATACCATTCATCAACAAGCCACTACCACCGAACAATGACGTCTCTCTTTCAAACTCGATATATAGTGCGTGTGGTGATAGAGGGATGGTTTGTGAGGGGGGGGGGGAGCGTTATAGCGATGTCTAACATCATTCTCCATCTATTTTCTTGTCGTAGCTCATTACATTGAAACGTCTCACCATTTCACGGAACGCTTTTTTTTTTTTTATTTTTTCTAACCGCATTGTATGCGAGTGGATCTTTTCATTTTTACATGTGGGGGGGGGGCTATGTTCTTCAGTTAAGGAGTGATCCGTGAAAGAGTGCACAATTAAATTTTCTCCCTCCTAGCGTTCGCGAAACATGAGTCTGTTGTGTAATGAAAGGGGGAAAAACGTTGACATATTTCATTGAAATCAAAGTTTGCTTTCCCACGCAAAAATAAAAGTTAAAACATTTTGTTGGGCGAGAAGTTCAAACATAATTTCCGCCATTTTCATTTTTTTCATTATTTAATTAAACATCCAACTAAATGGTGTTGGTGTGATCCCGAACATTGTGAAAAAGTTGGATTTTCAAACGGACGACCTTTTAAGTCATGATGGTACGAGTTTAATAATCCACCAATCCAATCCCTTTTGACGACAGTGCGATTGACGGACTTTGAGTTTAGGACGATTATCTTTGGTTCAACTTCACAGTCATGTAGCAGGAAAGCACCCTCGTCGCACCACCTCGAAAATTTACCTCTGGATTGTCGAGCTCCCCTATGAATGGCAACTTCGTCCCACGTTGATATACAAGCTAGTGACGGGTTTACACCGGGAAAATAAAATTTCGGGTTTTTTCCCTGGGAAAAAACCGGGAAAAAACCCAATTTGGGAAAATACTGGGTTTTTATCCGTTTTTCACTCAATGTTGCAACAAACTCAGCAAATGAATAATAAACAAACGACTATAGGTATTTATTGCACCCATAGAATCATACCAACTCTCTGTTTGCACAAAAATGGTTAAAATTCTAACCATACGGCTTTGCTTTGTCTTACGGAAGACAAAGCTGAAGCCAAGCCTTGCCACCAAATGTCCATTAATTTTTCTATTGGAATTCATCTCCAGAGGTTTCCTCGTTTGATGACGATGATGATGATTCGGATGCCGTTTCATCAGTTTCGTTGGGCCTTTGAAAAATGAAGTGTGAATTTGCCTACCGAACCTGTTTTCGGTATCCCAGCGTCCAAGAAGGTTTGAGGAGTCACTGCTTTCTGTATTACTTCTTCGACGATTTTGAATTTTCCAATTGTGGGACAGATAGGTCAGTTTTCCGGCTTGATCAGTAATTAAACGGTTTCTTTTTTTGTTGTTCATTCAAGAAAACGCGCTAAAGGATCTTTCTGTCACAGCTGATAAAATTCTAACCGCAACGGAAGACAAAGTTGAAGTCGAACAAAATCCTTGCCACCAAACCGGCGGCAAACTCGGTGGCGTGACCACCGAGGCACTTTGCCACAAAAATATCTTCCCCCAGAGTCCATCATTTGAATGATAGTTGGCCAAATCCACCGTCGCTTTGTCGACATTAACCTTCATCTGTGTGGCAACCTTATGAATTTTTAATGCCTTCTATTTGCTCGTCTAGCTCAGCAGCCTCCCCTATGATGATGGACCCAGGAGTGTCGCAGCGTAATGAATACTACTTTTAACGCTGGAGTCTATTCTGTCTTTCAGTTTTCGTAGAATCAGGGACTGTTCATTCTTGGAAAGTACCGACCGAGGTAAATTTTCAGTGAGCTTTAGCTCAATGTGGCGTAATGCGAGATGAATTATCTCTACGGAGCAGATAGAGACTTCTCAGAGTGGAGGGAAAGGTTACAAGAGGCTGCGCGAGGAAAAAAACTCACGCTTCGAGGCTAAATTCTCTCATTTCTGCAGTGATAAGTTCTATTCAAATTGAGCGAATAAAAACCCAATTCGGGTGGGAAAATACTTTCTTGGGAAAAAACCGGGTTTTTTCCCAAAAAACGGGAATATTCCCAATGGGTTTTTTCCCTTGACCCATCACTAATACAAGCCGAATTGCGTTGTGGGAATCAAACAAACGTTTGACTTTCGTACCTTTTTGGCATTAAAACAAGTTTTGAGGAGCTTTTAATGAGCCAAAAGATTTGAATTGCAAATCAATAATTTTGTTTTAAAATCACATTACCCCACGTTAATTGGTTTCTTCGTAAAACAATGAGAGAGAGAGAGAAAATTAAACGGAAAATTAAAAAAAAAAAAATCCGTGCTGTTCTCCACAGCTCGAAATTGAACCGAGTGGGAAATGAGAACCGTCGGCAAGCGGAGAGGGTGAGACTCAGAGCCCTTTGCCTATTTATAGGGTATCGATCGTGAAGAAGGCCACCCGAGGACAGTTTATCGCCTTTGAACTATTCATCGAATTTCCGGTTCGTTCTCGAGAATTAGATTTATACAAATTTTTTCAGCTTCTGTGCCCCTCCTCCGTGAAGGTATCCTTTCTCTGTTGAATATTTCACAGAGTGTGACTGGCTAATTCCACCCCTCCCCACACAGTAAGCATATTTTTCAGCGCTTCTCCATAAAAAAAAACGAATTAAATTAAAAATAAATTGGTGCTAGTCAAAGTTTGTAGCATTATTTTGTATATTATACGCAAGATTACAAGATTACAAACGAAATTTAATTGTTCAAACGCTTTGGCGCAAAGCGAGCTTTTCAACGATATGAGTGATGAGACTCGTCTTCTATGAAAGAGTGCAAACACGTTCCTATTTTTGAGTGAGTGAGACTTCAAAACCAGCGGTGGGGGGGAGGGGGGGTAGATAGAGCAAAAACTGTTCAGATTTGCCGCACTCATCACGCACCACGTCGCTGCCATTTTTCGTCAGGAAACCCCCACCCCTCATCCATTATCAATTTTGTTTCGTCCCAAAAACTGACTGTTCAAGCATAAAACTGGAAATTTCAGGCCCTCTATAAATTTATTATCGTTTCTATAAAACGTGTATTTCAGTCCAGAAGTCGCGAAGTTGGCTGCTCTATAACTGATCGTATTATGTTATTTCCCCGGATACGTTGTCCCCAGATTCTCTCTAGTGCCGGAAACATCCAAATCTGGCGTACTGAGCGTAGGATTTAAGTTAATAAGTCAATAGTGGCCCATACACGGGCAGATAATTCTGACAGATTTGATCGGCCGATATTTTCAACAGATATCGTTAACGATCTAGAGCAAACGATGAGATCGGTCGTCGCCCCTTAACGTACAAAAGTTATCTGCGACCGATATCTGTTACCCGATCAAATCTGCCCGTTAGTGGGGGCACATCTGGCAGATTGAGATCTGTTGCGGAAAAAAATCTGACAGATTTTATTTATCGGTTGGGTTCGAAAGATATTTGAGATCGGTTGCAGATATGAAGTCAGAAAACTAGTAGAGGGAGCAAAAAGCTTGACCCATACATATGATAAAAATAATAGAAAATACATGTTCAGTGAAGTTTCGGTGGTTAAAATCGTTGCGTTAAGGGGCGACGCTCGACTCGAAATCGGCCGATCTATGTCTGCCAGATATCTCTCATAAGAAATCGGTTGATTAGTGGGGGACCACAGACCACATCTGACGGATTTGAACTCCCACCGATATCGGTTGGCCGATCACGGTTGATCTGTCGTCGTTTCTTGCCCACTAACGAGCAAATTTTCACCACCGATATCTGTCAAAAACATGAAATCTGCCGCAGATATCTGCTCGTGTATGCCCACCTAATCGCATTGAAATGGAAAAACTAAAAAGCTGTTTATTGATTCTTAAAAGTCACGTGATAACAAAACCAATAGACGATTTCCACACATGCGCTCTCCAGTCCTACTTCAACAGTTTTGCAACCCGCTTAGGCCAGGTTATGGGTTACTCTTGCCTTGTGCTGTGTAAAGTGAACTTATTTTTCTCTCATTTCCGTCAAACTATAACAACTTTTGCAGTTATTCATTTCTGATTTTATTCTTCAGCCTCCGTCTCACAAAACGTACCGATGACAATTCGCCGTTCCGGCGGCACCTTAACATGAAGTCCTATCATCGTTGCGCATTTATCACACTCCTTCACATGTACTTTCTCTTCCCTTTTTCCTCAATTTAGGACGTTTTCAGTCATGCCGGTAAGGTTGAGGGAAAGGGATAAATTTAGTAGCTAGGGCAAAACCAGGTCGACCCGGAATGGAAGAACTCGTACATAGGGATGGAATCGGGCCGGGCTGGGCCGGGCTTCGACTCAAAATCGGCCCGGCCCGAGGCCAGACGTTTGCGGCCCGGCCCGAGTATGGAAACTTCGGCCCGGGCCGGGCCAGCCCGAGTTTTTAACGCTTGCGTAAATAGAGCATAAATCTGCACTCCAATTCAATGGCTAAAAAGCCCGCATTCCACCAATCACATGTACTTCGAGAGCGAGGATAAAACACCAAATATGTGAGGGAGAAGAATTTTTCACAAAAGCACGCCTTTGCCTTGAACAAAAGCTCGCTGTGTGGCTGTTGATCTTTTTCGGTTCACACACTCTGGTGGACATTTCTCCCACAAGTCGACAACCTTTTAGCGCTACAGGGGGGGGGGGTTGGACTAGACTCACGGCTCCAAGGGTAGCACAATAAGCTACCTATAGGCTTCCTTGCTAAGGGGAAATTGCCCCCGCCCACCAGATGAGATTGACTAGACGTAGACTTGAGCTTTTTGGTGAAAAGAGGTAATCTTTCCATGTTTAAAGAGTCTTTATTTCTTAATTTGTGACCGTGGTTTCGGTCGACTATACCGTCTTCAGATAAGGTTTGACGCGGTGTGGCTTAATGGGGGTCGTTCGGACGACCCGTTGATGAGGGTTGAAGATGCAAGAAATTAACTGTCGCCACCTGTTGTTTGCTTTGGGTAACAGGCCCCAATATATTCTCAATATAATACAACTGATTTACAACTTTTGTTTTGGAAAAAATAATAACAATTCTTTTCTTTAATGGTTTATGGTCGTTCCGGTGCGTGGAACTCGCGACTGTCGGTCTGGTAGCGTCCCTTCGCGCTGTTGCAGATCCTCTTGTCCAGCTGACGGTCCGTTAGCGTCCTTTGGTGCTGTCCGTAGTGTCTTCTTCGCCGGGTTCGGCAAGGATAGGGAAAGGTTCGGACAGGATCGGTCTTACTCGATGAATTCTGGGGCAGACACAAGTGTCGCTAAGCCCCTTAGTATCTATCAAGCTCCACCGAGGTTAGGGGAATGAATAAAAAGAATAACCGGAGTCTTCTCTACGGTTTTGGCACGGATGCCTATCGGCGGTCAGGTCCACAATCGGGTTTCCACTTCAACAAGCGTCCGTAGTCTTCTCAACGGAGTAGAGCTTGGAAGGTTCCCGTAAGGTTATCCTGCTGGTCCGATTGTATAGATGCGTCAGGTGTATGACGACTTTAACAGTGACGGTCTAATCCACAATAGGGTTTTCCTTCAACAAGCGTCCGGAGTCTTCTCAACGAATATTGAGCTTGGAAGGTTCCCGTAGGGTTACCCGGCTGTTCGATTTTGATATAAGCGTCAGGTCACTGACGACTTGAAATAATGACGGTCTAATTCCCCGGTTTTCCTTCAACAAGTGTCCGGAGTCTTCTCCACGGAGTAGAGCTTGGAAGGTTCCCGTAAGGTTATCCGTCCGATTTACTTGGATCTGTGCGTCCGGTTTGGGAAGACTTGAGCCAGGGGCGGTTTAATTCACAATAGGGTGTCCACTTCAACAAGCGTCCGGAGTCTTCTCAACGGAGTAGAGCTTGGAAGGTTCCTGTAAGGTTATCCGTCCCACTGGTCAGAAAAAAAAAAAAAACGGGGTAAGAGGCCTCGGTCAGGGTCAGCCTTATACCAACCAGTCAGGATCGAATCACTGAGGGGCCGGAAAGGTTCCCAATAGGCTTTGCCCGTGAATGCCTTGGTAGGGTGTGTGACGTCACGAACGGTCAAGAGTCGTCTCAATTGACCGCTGGACGTTTTCCCGTACGGCGTGATTTTTGGTGAGCGATCCTTTGCTTCGGGAAGACTGCGTCGTCACTGTTGTACTTCCGGATCGTCGTGGGTTCTGGCGGCAACCGGCGATTCCTTCCCGAGACCCAAAAAGCTTGGCGATTCCTTCCCTTAATAGGTTCGACAATTCCTACCGGTCACTCAATTCCTTCCCCTGTCAAATTTGCGATTCCTTCGTTGGCGAATTGGCGTTGGTTGTCCTGGTGGTGGCGGTTGTTTTTGAAGCCCACAAGGTTGGGGGAAATAGGGCATTTTCCGCTATATAGGTGTCGTGGAGGTATTGACTAAAAGCCGTTGTCTTATCGGCGTCGACATCAGGGTGGTCTCTTGACCACTTGGAAAACACATCGCCGACTTCCTCGGGGTTGAGCAGTGGAAACCCGAAAGCCCAATGTAGCCATTTTCCAACGTTGTTGTCTCTCTCTTTGTATGCGGAAGCGAGGCCCAACTTCTGTATCTTCCGAAACCTGTGAAACATGTCGTGACGCCCAACAATGAAGATACGAAAGTAAAGAAAAAATTCCAGCATGGCTCAAGGAGAGAACTTTTGAAGAAATTGTTTGCATTGTAATCATGTTAAGTATAGGTACATATTATGCTGTACCTGATCATGTTTACATCCGTCTCAGAGTCCGTAATCTGATGCAGTAAGTAATCCTTATCTCCCCTTTCAAACCTTTACTCCTTCTTGACTGGATGACTGATGGAGAATGGAGGGGAAGGAATCGCCGAACCTTGCCTGAGCCCCTGCTCTTCCGCCGGAGGCAATCGCCATCTCCCTCACGCCTCCGGGTTCAACTTTCACTTTAACGGGAAGGAATCGCCTGTCGCCCGGTTCTGGAGTTCCCAGTCTTTGAAGCCGCTGGAGGGTCGTACTGTTCACCAGTCGAGTGGTCCAATTGCAGGCTGAAGATCTGGTCCAGGTTTGCTGGGGTGTTTCCCGTTTGACTTCTCGACATGAAGTGATTTTTGGAGTGCCGGCGCTCGGGTTATATAGTCGGTAGGTGGTTTCCGCCCACTCACACCCGCTCGGGTGGCTCAGTGGGTTGACCGGTGGGTGGTGGGGTGTTCCCTTTCCGACTTTTCCCCCACCTGGAGGGCTCCTTTTTTTTGTGTAGGGATCTCTTGGAAATTTTTCCCTGGGGTGGGCGACTTACATAATTAATTGTTAGCGGAATTAATTACCCGACGTCAGGCTTAGGGCGTAAAAACCACTCTCGCCACATGACTTTTACTAAAACGAGCCGTGATCACAGGCTACACATGAGCCTGTCGGATTAGCCTGTGATCACTGCTCGTTTTACTGAAAGTCGTGTGAAGAGGGTGGTTCTAACACCCTAAACTTTGTCTGAAGATGGTCTAGCTCTATTGGACCGAAACGATGGTCACGAATTAATAAAGACACTTCAAACGTGGAGAGATTAGTCTTTTTCACCAAAAAACTTGAGTCATCCAAACTGCACTATCTCACCTCGCATCAATACAATGAGACGATCAGTGAGATTGAAAAACGCTCGTCTCCAGGAAATTCCGCACTCGCGTATGATCTTGCTTTCCTACATAAGTCGTCGAAAAAGCGAGAATTTTCAATAGTGATGAGCAAAAATGGTCTTGGTCTTCTCGCGAGACTCTTGCAGCAAGACCAAGACGCAAGACCAATACTCTCTAACGGCTGCAAGACCAAGACTTTCTACAAGACCTTACGAACGAGTCTTGCGCAAGACCAAGACTGTGTTGCAAGAGTCTTGCAAAAAGAAGTTCTGCTTTTAAAAACCGAATTTTGTGGGTTTTGCTCTTCCAAGAACACATTTTGCTGATTTGGCTCCTTTAAAACCTAGTTTTGGCGACGAAAAACACATTTTCGTGGCTTTAGCTCTTTATTTGTTCTAGGAAGAAAAATAAGGAATGAAGGGGGGAGAAGGTTTTCGGTTGGTTACAAAAAGAACGACATTTTGTGATTTTGGATTTTTCTAACCACAATTTCACCGGAAAATTTCAGTCTGCCATAACAAAAGTCTCAGAATTGGCACCTTCAAAATCCAATTTCACAGATTCTTGCCATTTTGGACCCCGCAATTTCGCGAATTTACCCGTTATTAAATACCAAATTACGTAGTTTTCGCTCTTATTGAAATCAGTTTTTTACAGATTTGGCTCTTCAGAAAACTTATTTCGCTCTTTTCAAACCCCAAGTCCTGGATTTGGCTCAATTGAAACCCAAATATAAATGCCCCAATTTTTGTATATTTAAACTCTTTCAAAACGTAATTTCGTGAATTTGGCTCCTTCAAAAACTCAGAGATGTTTGCCATATAAAAACAAACGTGAGTTTAGCTCTTTCTGAAATCTGTTCCACGGGTTCGGCCATTTGTAAAAACAAAATAGTCGAAAAACGAGAAAAACAAATTTCGTGATTTTGGCGCCCAACCATATTTTCGCTCTTCCACAACCAAATGTCACCGATTTGTCCCTTTTCATACCAAACTTCACGGATTTTAGCCATTTAAATTTCCAGCCATTCTAATTTGGCGCATTTTCATTATTTAAAAAAAAACACAATTTTTGTGGCCTTTGTTCTTTCTGGAATCAGTTATACAGATTTCGCAGTTTCGAAAACCAAATGTTGCTCTTTCAAAAAAGAAATTCACGGATTTGGCTGGTTCAAATACCAAATTTCGTCATTTCGGCCATCGGCTCTCATAAACGTCAGTTTCGTGGATGTCCGCTCTTTCATAGTCAAATTTTGCGAATTTGGCTCCTAAAAACTCCAGTTTTTGGAAGTTTGGCTATTTCAAAAGCCAAATTCACATCCGCGCGTTAAAACCCAATTTCTTGGATTTGGCACCTTAAAACCAATTTCAGGGATTTACGCTTTATCAAAATCAGCTGTTCCTTACCAGATGGACAGGTTTGGTTCGTTCAAAAAAGTAATTCAGCTCATTTGAAACCCTTCAAACCACACATGTTTGCAGAAGGGTGGGGCAGGTTACATTTTTTTCAGTATACGGCGAGATATGAAGGAAAAATACGAAGAACATCCAAAAATATCGGAGGTGGGGATAAATGAATAAAACTGAAAAAAAGAAATTTTTCATTTCATAAGTCCCGAACTAGGTTGTTTTTGAGTTGTTTTTTCGATATGCAATGCAATTGTTTTCTTCAAAAAGAACAACAAAAACAAAAAACGAAAGACAGACCACTCGAAGTAAATACGAAAAAAATTAAATCAACAAAGCAAGACCAGCAAGACCAAGACCTTCGAGTCTTGGTCTTGGTCTTGCTTTGCTCATTACTAATTTTCAAGATAAAAGTTTATGTGGGTTTTACAGTTATTTCAGGGGTGAAACATGAAAAAAGATCGTACGCACGTGCAGAATCTCCTGGAGATTTAAATGAGGCCTTGATATCCAGGATTGGTGCAGAAATACGGAATAATTTTACGGAGCCTACAATTTTCCGATTTTCGTGGTGATAATTTACGTAATGCCGAGTAGGCGACGTATGCTTGGAGGGGGTCCAGGAAACACATGTACAAGTCTCCCTTAACCGCGTACAGTTGAACAATTAACAGTGAATTTTGCGTCCTGTTACTCCACAAAAACTGACAGCACAAACGACAGACCAAAGCAGTGGCGATACGAACGATCCATGCGCTTGGGGATTGAGCGCTGGTTGTCGTATGCTCTGAGAAAACCCCCTTGATTGTGAGTTTGAGGCTTCAACAGACAAAAAAGCAAGAACGTAGCTGGAGCCCCCCCCCCCGCCAATCATACCCCTACAAAGTAACGACATGCATGCGAAATTTAATGTCCCCTCCCAAAAATGTTTTTTGGATTCGCTACTGGGTAAACTGGAACATTTCTCGTACCTTAGTTTTTAGGATTATAAAAACTGGGGAAATTCGCGTCTATTAACCCCACGAAACAGGTAATTTCATTTTTACGACATCTGTTCGACCGAGAGATTACACTTGCCTCTTTAGTGTTCCTAAAATCTGGAAAATTTTCCCTCATTTGTATAATCCATGGAACTGGTCTTTTAATGATTTTTTTATGGCGAAAATGAGCATTTGCGAGCTTGTGGCCTACCAAACTGGGCATTTTAACAACGCCCTTCTTATCGCGAAACTCCATCACTCATCTCTTTCATCATTCTATCAAACTCGTTTGACTACTAAAATGGAGGAAAAAAGCGAAATAACAAATAAAACGAGGCGAGTATAGAATGTGCATTGTTGTAGAATTACTCAAGAAAATTAATATATTATGGTCTGTTTTTATTTTGAAATGTCTTCCAATGAGATACTGTCGAAATTTGGACAATCCAAATATTATTCCGAGAGTTTTCTTGTCCAGAGCTGAATAATTATTTTCCGGTGCTGGTGTTTGTGACGCAAAACATATGGGTTTTTCTTTCTTATCGGGGTAAACATGAGAAAGCACCGCTCTCAATCCAAGGTCGCTGGCATCCGTAGTTAAGATGATGGGCAACGCATTATCGTAGTGTGCTAAGCTTTCTGATGCTAGCAATGCCTCTTTTACTATCTTAACCATACCAGATTCTACTGACGTCCAGTGCCATTTTATGCCTTTATGTAGAAGGCCGTGTAATGGACTGCAGAGTGATTGCAAATTTTGAACAAAACGGCTGTAGTAATTTACAGAGCCTAAAAATGCCCTCAATTGTTTTGCATTTTTAGGATCTGGCATGTCGGTGACCGCTTCCAAGTGTTCCTTTGTAAGTTGGATGCCCCACTTGTTAACGCGATGTCCCAAGTATGTTATTTCGTTCTGGCACCACTTACACTTGCTAAGTTGTACTCGTAGTCCAGCTGACTTAAGGCGATTAAGAACCTCTCTCAAGCGTTAAAAGTGTGCGGCTTGGGTGAAACCTGTAATTACGATGTCATCTATGTAATTGGCAACTCCATCAATGCCCGATAAAATTTGCTCGATTGTCCTTTGAAAAAGACCCGGCGCAAACGAAACGCCGAAAGGAAGGCGACTGTAACGAAAAAAACGTTTGTGAGTAGCTATTACCAAATACTTTCGGGATGATTCTTCAACATCCATTTGAAGATAAGCGTCGCGTAGATCAATGATTGAGAATTGTTCACCGCCATTAGGTTTAGTTGATAATTCTTCGAATGTCGGTATTGGGTGACGATCAGAGTGAAAACAAGGATTTATCGTCACTTTGAAATCTCCACAAACTCGTAACTTCCCGTTTGACTTAGTTGTAACTACCAACGGAGAAGCCCATTCAATAGGAGTCAACGTTGGATTAACTTCTTCAAGGATTCCAGCTTCAACCAACCACAATCCCTGGGTCCCACAATATCTGGGAGGACTTTATTGACGCGAACCCAGTGACTTATGTTGAGAATGAGGAAGGCAGGCCAACATTCATGTCTTTTTCCGGATATACCTGAACCCCTGATGCTATATTGGCCCACCCGACTCTAGCACAAAAAATGTCTCACCACCTACAGCACAGTCCCGGAAGTATGGGTCACAAGCTGTTGTGCGTTAACTTACACAACCGTGGCCTGCGTCCCAGTGAGAGGAACACTCTTGTTCGGTGGAACCTGAAGAAGGCAAAATGGAAGGTGTATGAGGAAGAACCAATGAGGCAATCACTTTCGAGCTTCTCGAGGAGAGTGTTGATAAGACATGCAACAGCCTGAGAAGTGCCACACTCAAATGCGCTAAGAAGGCAGTACCCAGGGGAAAGGTGAAGCATTATCGACCTTTCTGGAACAGTCAGCTCCAGCTTGCAAAGGAGGAGAGAGATGAGGCGCGTGATGCTGCTGAAGAGTCAGGAAGACATGCTGATCGTGTAATACTTGAACAAAAAGAGGCAATTTTGAGAAGGGGCGTGGTTCAGGGTAGGAGGCAGTCCTACAGGGGTTTTGTGGGAAGGATGGACTATCGAAAGGACGGGCTCAGGGCGCACAAATTTGTTTCCAGGCTCAGCAATGAAAGGGAAGAAAAAAATCAGCCCATGAAGAGAGGAGACAGGCTACTTACCAATCCAAATGACATAGCTTCACACTTCTGTAAGCACTACTGTGCTGTAAGCAACTACAGACCAAAGAAGCACAATGGTAAGCCATACACTGAGCTGAAACCAGTAGCACTGAACTCCATGGAGCAGGACCTTTTCAACAGCCCTTTTACTATCTCTGAACTTGGAGCATCCCTCACGCAATCTAAGAAAGGAAAAAGCGCAGGTCCTGATGAGATCCTACCAGAATTTCTTATTCATATGGCAGAAAAAGCCAAAGAAACAGTGTTGACTTTCCTGAATCGAGTATGGGTAGCTGGAATGCCTGCAGAATGGCGAAAAGCAGAAATAATACCCATTTCTAAGAAGGGCAAATCTCCAACCTGCCCAGAGAACTTACGTCCAATTGCACTCACGAGTGTGTTTTGCAAGCTGTTGGAGAGGATGGTTCTCAATCGGCTGAACATATTCCTGGAAGAACGGGGACTGCTATCCCACGCGCAGGCAGGATTCCGAGCACACCGCAGTACCATGGAACATATTGCCCATTTGTCCCAAGAAATAAAGAACGGGTTCCAACGTAAACAAAGCTCACTGGCTGTGTTTGTGGATTTTAAATCAGCATTTGATGTTGTCTGGCGGAAAAAGCTGCTCAGTAAGCTCCTGGAGCTGGGTGTGCATGGACATGTGTACAGGTTTGTCGCCTCTTTTCTTGCTCAGCGCTTCATTAGGGTGCGATACAACAATGAGGTCTCAGTGTACAGACAGACTCGCCAGGGACTTCCGCAGAGCTCAGTGCTGAGCCCGACGCTGTTCAGCATAATGATTGATGATGTCATCAACCAGGTTACAAGTCCTGGAATTAACGCACTCCTTTATGCTGACGACTTGGTGATCTGGGGTACAAGCAGCTCGATTCAAGCCCTCGAAACTGCACTGAATGGAGCGTTGAGATCACTGGGTAGATGGGCTGCCGAAAATGAGATGACAGTGAGTCCAACTAAGACCATTTTTCAGCTGTTTAGCCTTTCCAAAAAGGAGCATTCCATCTCGCTCTTCTACAACACTGAAGCCATCCTGAGAACATCGGAGGCAGTCTACCTGGGGGTGAGACTGGACGCGCAGCTCACCTGGAGGAAACATATTGATTCTCTGAAGGATAAAGGCCTGAATAGATGTAAATTGCTCAAGCGACTCACTGGTACCAAATGGGGTGCAACTCAGGATGTCCTGGCCTTAACCTACAAAACCTACGTGCGCCCTGTTCTGGAGTATGGATCTGAGGTTACTGTGACTGCTGCAGATACCCACCTCACAAAGCTGGAAAAAGCCCAGAACTGCGCCCTGCGAGTCGTAACAGGTGGCCCAAGGTCTACACCAATCACTGCAATGCAAGTCCAGTCGGGCATTGAACCTTTGAAGGACCGACAGCAGATAGCCTCTGTAATGTTGAGGGAAAGGCTGGCAAGGCTTAGTGATCCATACTGGACCCAGGACAACAGTGTGGCACCTAGACTGAAGACCCAGACAAGCTTCACTTCTGCAGTGGCGAGGATTGAGGAGGAGCATGCCATCTCTCTTGGCCCGAGAGAGGCTTTTCTTGGTTCAATGCCAGTCCTGAGCACTCCCCGGCTAAGACTTGACCTCGTTAGAGAGGTTAGTAAGGAGCTGTGTTCATCCCAGGAGCTGAGATCCCTTGCCCTGGCGACTATAGAGGAGAGATATCCACCTGAAACATGGCTGTATGTCTACACTGACGGATCCGCCCAAAACTCGACCACCAATGCAGGAGCAGGAGTTTTCTCCAACTCTTTCCAACTTAGCGCTCCCGTTGGACAGTCAGCCTCCAACTTTGACGGGGAGGTCGAAGCCATTTCTATGGCTCTGGGCGAGTGCCTGAGAAGAGCTGACACCAGAGTCGCAATTTTTGTGGACTCCATGGCAGCTCTCCAAGCCGTGTGTAACGCTAGAGGAGATGACGACAGTTCCATTGTGAGAAGGTCCAAGCAACGAGCACACGAGCTGATCAGCAGAGGAGTGGAACTGGTGCTTCAGTGGATTCCCGGACACTGTGGAGTGTATGGGAATGAGGAAGCTGATCGTCTGGCGAGAGAGGGTGCCCTTTCCGCCCAATTTGAGAATAGCGTCACGTACCACACTTCCAAAAGAGCTATTAAGACCTGTATTATGAAATCTTTGGAAGTAAGGCAGCAGCGGGAAGCTGAAGGTAGGAAGTGGCAATCACTGACTGTACAAAACGGACGGATTCCACATAACCTTCCTCGACAAGTAGCTGTAGCCTGTTTCAGGCTAACCACAGACCATGACTACCTCCAAGGCCACCTGCACAGAATAGGTGTATTTCAGAGCCCGGATTGTGTGCTCTGTGGAGGCGGGTTCATGGATGGTCAGCATCTGGGTAATTGTCCAGAGCTTGAAGACGTCCGTGCATCCTTGGAGGCCGAAAATTGTATTTACACCAGAAACTCGACGTTATATTGGGCTGCGAGAAGACGAATGGCCGAAGTTGCCGCAAACCGTCGAGGCATAAGATAAAAAAAAAAAAAAAAAAAGCTTCAACCAACCTGAGAAGCTATTTTTCGAGGCTATTTTTCAATGAAAATGGAACTCTTGTAGGCCGAAATATTTTACGTTGCGACACTCGTCATCCACTGCGTCTGAATCTGAAGAATACGTGACTTTGTTGGTGGTCGTCCGTTTCTTTATTATGACGTTCCCTGTCTTCATGCAAACTTTTGCGAAATTGTTGGTTTTTTTGCAATGTCGGCACTGTATACCCATGGCGGGGCATTTTACCTGGTCTTTGTGAATGGAATCACCGCATCTAAAACAATGTGTTGCTTCGACCAATAAGACGGCTCGGGTTGTTAAATTTAGACTCAACTCGATGTGTGTTCCTTCGATCTAGATTCCGATTCAGCATCTTCTCCTGTTGTAGTTTCGAAGTTTCAAGCAGGAGAACTAGAGCCTCGATCTCATAGAAAGATGTTTTGACCGAAGGGTGTTTACGAAGAATTTCCTGTTGCCAGTCCGCAATGTTGATTCCAAAAATTAGCTGATCTCTCCATGCGCTCCTTCACTGTCCCTAAACGGACATTTAATGGACTGGGAACGCAAACGGGCAATAAATTCATTTGCTGATTCATCTTCAGACCGACACATAGAATTGAAATTGATGCGTTCGCAAAGTGAAATGTCTTTCCGCCCGAAATTCTTAGCTAGTACTGCGATTAAGTCTTCATAAGTCACTTTATTCAACGGCTGAGGGTGCAAATAGTCCGCTATGACCCTGAAGGGTTTCAAACTAAGCTTTGCAAGGTTTTCGCTTTAGGTTTTCATCCTTGATACAGGACGCGGTGATGGCGTAACTGAAACGTCCGAACCAGTACTCCCAGTCCTCAGCATCGGGATTGAAACTCTCGATATCTAAATCTTTGAACTTGGGCCGAGTCACCTCAGTGTTCTCATTGTATTCAAAATCATCCCTTTGATGAGACGCTCGTTTTCTCCTCGTCGTCATTTGTAGGATCTTGTCAATCGCATTGAAATGGAAAAGCTAAAAAGCTGTTTATTGATTCTTAAAAGTCATGTGATAACAAAACCAATTGTGATGCTATAAATGTAAAGGTTGACATTTTCTATCTACAAAGTAGAAACAAACACATGGACGATGCACTGCCAATGGATAGACACAAAAATCAAATACTGGTAATTTTGCGCCTTAAATTGCTATCTGACCCAGAAACCGTTCGAATACATCAGAAAAACTGGACAGTTTATCCACAGATGTACAGAACCTTAATTTAGGTTCGAAAATGAAGTGATTGTGCCAAAAAACTGATTTTAAACCTTATAGATTGAGAGCTGGTGACAGTTCTATTCAACCGGAACAACTTAGTCCTGAATCTTTTCCCATTCGATAGGTTTTTCGGAGCTGAATACGGATGTGAGCGTTTGCTGGCGCGTCAATTCAGTACCAGAAACCGAAAATTCCTGTGAAAATTGGGGTTCGAAAGAGGCCAATCCACAAAATGGCTTGTTTTGATGGACCCAAACCCGTTGAAATTTGATTTTTTGAATGTGTCAACACCGTGAAATTTGCTTTTTAGGTAGCCAATCGTGCGAAATTGGCTTTTTGAGTGAGCAAGATCCACGAAATTTTGTTCTTTGTAAGCCAATAAACTGTAACATTAGGCTTTTTTTTTTGTGAGAGCGGAACCCGCGAAATTCATTTCTCACGCGCATCAGCATAAATGATGATAAATGATCCACGACTTTATGTTTATTCAGACCGGTTTCGATGTTTTTACACCATCATCAGTGATCTGTTATGTTAATTCAAAAACATTAATTAACTTGTCATTTATTTAAGTCACAATCCCAAGTGTTAATGACCCGCTTTTGGTTCCGCCAAGGAAGGTAATGAAACCGTACACGTTACGATAAGGGACCTCCCCAATGACGTCATACATAACATCTCCCCTTTTCAAACAACTGATAATTACAATGAATACTTATTACTATGTAATGAATAAAACAATAAATAATTTAAAATGAAGTATGAACTAATGACATTATTCAATTAAACTACTGTTAAAAATGGCAATTATATAAAATAATAGTAAAATATGTTATAGTTTAAAGCGGGTTTGAAAAAGTTAAGGTATGTTTTATGAGCTTTTCGATTTATGGTTTCGAAAAATCCTGGTATCTAAGTGGTCGTTTAATTGTTCGTTTTGGTCTGCAAAGTTGAGAACTTGATGGGTCATTCATTGGTAAATTTGAATTCGAATGTTGAGTTGCGACATTATTGGTGAAAGTGGGAGCTAAAAATGAAGAATTATCAACAATGTTGTTGAGGAATCTTCTGTTTCTACAAATTAATGATCCGTTATCCAGTTTAATAAAGTAGGATCTGCAATGTCAGTGATAGTGCCCGAGAACCATTTGCCTTCCCTCTGAACTTTAACCCTGTCACCTACATGAAGTGGTGTGAGGTCTTTGCAATGTCTGTTATAGAAAGTTTTCGCCTTTTGTTGAATTTTGTATAATTTACTTGTTACGTCGGGTCTTATTTTGGGTGCAAGGCTATTTTTTGTGTACGGCAGAACAGGACTTCTTAATTTTCGAGAAAATAATAATTCGGCTGGAGATGGCAACCCAGATCCGATTGGGGAGTTTCTGTATTCCAGCAAACAAGTATAAGGGTCTTTTTGGTCCTCTTCGGCTTTCTTGAACATTTTTTTAATAGTTTGTATGTGTCGTTCCATTCGATTGTGGATAAACTGGGCTGGATGTTTTATGTTGAAATCCGTAGTCTTTTGAAAACTGAGAAAATTCTTCCGATGAAAACCCTGTATCATTATCTGAATTGACTACTCTTGGTACTCCGTGCCGAGCAAATGTGCTTTTTAAAGAATTAATTACTGCTTTACTAGAAAACGTAGTTACAGGGGATATTTCAGGAAATTTTGAATATTTATCGACAGTCAACAAGTAATTTTGATTTTTAAAAACGAATCCATCAACAGAAACAATTTCCCATGGTAAACTGGGAATTTTTGTTTCAACAAATGACTCCTTTTGATTAGAATTTCTGAAGTTTAAACAAATATCACAGTTTAGCACCATGTCTTCAATCTGTGAGGACATGTGCGGCCAAAATAAAGATTCACGAGCTCTGGCTTTACTTCTATCAACACCCAAGTGGTTATAATGAATTCTTTTCAACATGTCCGAGCGACACTTAGAAGGAACCACCAGTTGACTGCTTTTAAATATCAGATCTCTGCACATCTGTAAGTCATCCCTGTAAGGCCAAAAACATTTGACACAATTGGGAACGTCATTTCGTTTGCATGGCCAACCATTTGAAATTAAACGTTTCAATTCAATTAATTGTTCATCCTTGTTGGTTTCTTCAGTCAAAATTGCCAATTTTTCGTCAGTCGCGTTAATATTATCAATGAGCATGGAAGTGTGTGCGTCGATATCTATTTCGTGCAATTCGAATTTATTGGACTTGTCCACGGCACGGGACAGCATATCTGCAAGGAAAAGCTGTTTGCCAGGTTTATACACAATCGATATGTCAAAATTTTGTAGCCTCAACAGCATCCGTTGCAATCTCATGGGGCATTTATCCAGCGGTTTTGAAAAAATTACTTCAAGGGGCTTGTGATCACTCTCTACTATTACATGTTTGCCAAAAATATATTGATAGAAACGCTCACAACCAAAAAGAATCGCTAATAATTCTTTCTCTATTTGAGCATATGATTTTTGGGTTTCATTTAAAGCCTTAGAAGCAAAGAGTACAGGCTAGATAGACTGATGACGTAATAATAGCATTCGCGTGACCTCCACAATAGCTTCCCACAAAGCAAACAATAGAACTTAAGAGAATTGGTAGGACAAGAAGGGGCAAGACATGATAACATCATTGATGCGGAGGGGTGGGAGGGGTCACGACCCCTTAACCACGTCACGAGTCACAGACCGGCCGTTTAAGGTAACAAAAAAAATTGACAAGTTTAATTAATCCGCTATAAATCGAAATCAATCATTTACGCACTAATATTCAATTCCTGGTCATATTTAGTCATTGTCTTTAGAAAAAAAATGTTTCCAGCGATTTTAATTTTTTATGTTACTTCCTCATTCACGGCTAAAAACTAGAAAATAGCTACTTCACGGCCAAAATTTGTAAGAAAAACTAAAATTCACAGTAAAGTTCGCTGATTCACGCCTGAAATTAAGAAAAAAAGCGTCCTTGCGCAGCTTAAAAAGCCCTAATTGGTTCGTAGCTACAATCAAGGAATTCGAGGATACGTCAATTCGCGGTTTCTAGAGGAAATTTCGTCGCTAAACTTTTTTAACTCATTATGACAGCTCCAATTCGCAGCTAACATATTGAAAAAGCGCTAATTTTTAACTAAAATTAAGAAAACAGCGTTAATCCATGGATAAATTGAAGGAAAACGCTAATTGACTGCTAAAATTGACAAAAAAAATCCATTCTCGCCTAAAATGGGAAAAAATCTAGTTCTTGTCTAATATTGACAAAACCCGCTAAAACACGACTAAAATTGAGAAAAAGCGCTAATTTTTTTTTTAAACCTTTAATGTGCGGCTCAGATTAAGAAAAATATCTCATCCGCTGCTAAAATTGAGAAAGATTGCTAATTCGCGGCCAAAATTGTAATTAAAAAAAACTATTTCGTGGCTAAAATTTAGAACAAGCGCTAATGATTCTCGGATAAATTAAGAAACAGCGACAATTTTCAGCTCGAAATGAGAAAAAGTTCTCCTTAATTAGAGCTAAAATCAAGAAATCATCAATTCGTGGAATTTAGATGAAACTTCATTGCTAACCTTTAGAAAAAACGCTAATTTGCGGCTAAAATTTGAAAAAATATTTCATTTGCAACTAAAATTGACAAAAATTAATAGACAAAAATATAAATAAATATAAATCGCTAGTATAAAGCCAATTCAGAAACCCCACAAATTAGCTGCTAAAATAGAAAAAAGGCGCTAATTCGCGGGTAAAATTTAGATCAAGCGCTGATTCACGGATAAAATTTAGAAATAGCGACCATTTGCAGATCAAATATAGAAAAAGTCGGACTCCCTAATTAAAGCCAAATACAATAAATCGCCAATTCGAGGTATCTAGAGGATACTTCGTTGCTAACCTTGAGAGGAAGCGCCAATTTTTGGCTAAAATCATGAGTAAAAAACGCTGATTCGCGGCTTAAATTGAGACAAAAAACAGCATTCGCAAGTAAAAATGGAGAAATCTCGCTAATTCCCGATTTCAGAATTTTGCACTTTTCTTTGTTAAAACGAACTCCCATTTCTTCACCACGTTTAAATACTTGCTCAAGTCTATCGTTATGTTCTTCAAGATTCCGACCCCACACCAAAATGTCGTCGACATAAATACACACTCCAGGAATGCCCTCAAAAATTTGAGAGAATATACGACAAAATATTTCGCTGCTAACACTTAAGCCAAAAGGTAAACGTGAATAACGGAATCTACCAAGCGGTGTGTTGAAAATCGTAAGATACGAGCTTTCCTCAGACAAATTAATCATGTAAAAACCTTTGTTAGCATCTAGGATGCTAAAATAGCAAGCTCCATCCATGTTCGCTGCTAACTCTTCAAACGACGGGATATGAAACTGTTCTCTGAGCAAAATACTGTTTAAATACTTAGGGTCTAAGCATATTCTAATTTGATTGTTTGGTTTTTTCACTAGAACAATAGGATTAACCACGGGCGTGGGCTCTTCGACCTGTTTAATAATCACTAATTTCTGTAGCGACTGTAATTCTACGAGCAATGAATCGTATAATTTAAATGGAACTTTTCGACATGGAGAAATATGGGATACAGGGCTAGATGTGCACCTGAACGAGTACTCAACATTTTTTATATTTCCAATTCCATTAAAAAGGGGCTTGTACTTGTTCAACATTTTTGCAAGTGCATCTGCAGGGCGTAAACCAATATTATTGACGAATTTAACTAAATCAAGTTTAACAACTGAGTGAAGGCCCAAAACTGGCATAATTTCACGAAAAATCACGATCGTTGAGTTTGTCTGCACATTAGTAACAGTACCTTTAACGCTGCTGATCGATGAGCCATCATAATTCTTCAGCTTCATGTTAGTCGGTTCAATTTTTGGATATGAGCCAAGCCGCTTCAAAATTGTCGTCGGTAATGTGTTTATCTGGGCCCCAGTATCTACTTTGAAATTGACGTCGATGCCGTTGATTTGACGTACGTAAAACCACTCTACGTAGGCTGACGCTACGCTGCAGTCCTGATGAGCAGAAAGAGCTCCCAAAAAAATACTCTGGACGTCGCGGGACTCATGTTCACCAACAAAATTCTCGGCCGAATTGTCCAACGTAACCTCCTGGATAGGACGAAGGCGACAATTAACTTTGTAGTGACCGATACGGCCACATTTCAAACAACGAGCTTCCTTCGCCGGGCAGTCTCCACGGTCATGCATACGCTGATCGTTGCATTTCCAACATTTCGGGAGTCCAGCCGATTGAGATCTACCGGACCAACGAGAAAACGAATTTTTATGGTCCCCGGTACGATTGGCGATTTTCTTCCTGACGCTCATCTCGTGAATAGCCGCCTCCTCCTCTTCACTAGCACGTCCATGCAGAGTGTTCAAGTGCTGTTCAGCAAGTTCAAAAGCTGTCCCTATTTTAGAAGCACGGGTCAAATCTAGATTTGGTTCTCTCAGCAACTGCGCTCTGAGCTGGTCATTAATATAATGCCACACACGATTCTGTCTTTGATGAGACTATCACACAAATCTCTGAAACCACACGAACGAGACAATTTTTTAAGAGTTGTTACGTACTCATTGAAGGATTTATCTTTCTTCTGTTTTCGAGTGAAAAATTTGTGACGCTCAACGGTTTCATTCCGGGCGGGCGAACAGTTCGCTTTTAATTTTTTAATAATAGCGTCGGGGTCCCCGTAGTCCTCATCCGTCGCATCCCACGTTTTGAGTTTGTCGCGACCATCTCGCCCCAATATGTGCAAAATAATGTTGGCTTGCACGCGCTTTTTCTTTTGATCTGCTCCAGAAGCCGATAAATAAATTTTTACTTCTTCTTCCCAAAGTGAAAAATTGTACGCCACATCGCCGTCGAACGACAAAGGCAGGGGCGGGGATAACTGGTCCATGTCACGACACTTGAAATTCACGTCCTATAACTGCGCCATGTTATGTTAATTCAAAAAAATTAATTAACTTGTCATTTATTTAAGTCACAATCCCAAGTGTTAATGACCCGCTTTTGGTTCCGCCAAGGAAGGTAAGGAAACCGTACACGTTACGATAAGGGACCTCCCCAATGACGTCATACATAACAGTGATCTCTTTAAAAAACACTTAAGGTTGTTACACCTGTCGTCACTACTTCTATACTGACGATGATGTACTTGGCAGGAAGGAAGAGCCTTGACGATGACGAAGGTGAAGCACACTTGCGCCACCCTGGAGTCGCGAAAATTAACCTAAGGCGTTCAGTGGCGTGCTGACACCAAGCCTGGTCATTTTGATTGGTGGCGGCTGCTTTCCTTTTGCCCGTGCACGCGATGGACTCATAAACGGCGTCTGTCTCAAATCCAAACAATTTGTATAAAATTGCCCAAGATCGTGAAAGTCAACCATTAACCACAAATGACCATAAATAGAAATTTTAGGACACTGTGTATGGGAATCGGAAAATCAAAATGGATTTTTATTAAGACTCGACCGCTGGTGGGGTTCTGCCAGGGATTCCAGTGATTTTAGCCGCTTTGAACGTTTTCAGAGGCCGCACGAATTTTCCCGCGGACTGCAGTCATCAGACATTCCATTGAAGAGCGCTTGACTGAGGTGGACCTCGCTGCCCTCTCCCCTCTTTGGAGACGTTAAAATAGAACGAACCTGTGCGCCTCTTAGAATCAAAACACGGGGAATCCGGAAATTGAAACAGATTTTCGATCTGACGAAGCGTTTGAAGGACTCGATTTTAATTATTGCGCACGTTTTAGTGATCATAAACAGTTTTACGGAAGTCGTCTAAGTAAGAAATTCTTGTGTTGTTTTGTGCATGGAGGGGAAGGGGGTTGTTATTTATGTATTTCGGATAACCACCGCCGTCTGAAAAGCATTATTTTTAGGACTGTCGGACAAAGAAAAAAGTATTATTAGAATGCCACCCCGCGGCATTCCTTATCATTTCACAAGCTATTGACTTGGAAGTGAGTAAGGTCAGGCGGAAAAAGGTCACGGTCAATAGTGCATAAGAGTGAACAGATTATGTCACATCAACGGTTACCTTGATTCACGAATATTCCTGCCAAATGGGCCAAAATTATGAACAGTTCTTCAGCCCTGAATAAGAGAGAATTTCGAAGAAACTCTTAAAAAACTGTTAATTTCAAGCAAAGGGGTCGTCGTCATTTCTTTTTCAAACAATTTTTTCAGGGTGGATGGAATAACGTTGCGCAGGTGGAAGGTGTCGTTTAACTTTTGTTTACTCACTCGTGCCTTAGTCGCATGGCAACAGATTACGTCGAGAGACCCGGTTGAGACTATGTGACAATTTAATTTAACCTTTTTTTAAACAGGTATACCAAATTTTGAACCATTAAAATATTGAATATCCTCCCCTATCCATTATCCTGTTCAAAAAACCAAACGTACTTCCTTCTATTGTCGCATAGACAAAACGGCTATACGTCAATAAACGTATAATTACACCCGCCACGCCGAGGAGCGCAGCAGCAGTTTGATTATTTCATCAAAGGAAAATGGGTTGTGAAGTTAAAAATAACTGGAACTGGAAATAATTCATTTTGCTTTCAAGGACTGTCTGTGCCTCACTCCTATCAGTGGGTTGCATTCAACTGTACAGGGAAAACACTTTCTTTTTAAATCACTTTCTTCATTAGATCTAGATTTCTATTCTAAGGTGCGTGTTTCGTGAATCTTGGGAGCCGTGTGCAAGAGGTGTTGACTAAAAGGCTGCATGTTTACTTTTCATAGCAAGATTCATAAAGCTTCAAGATTTCATTAGAAATTTAAAATAAACTGACGTAGAAGGAAGAAAAAGCGAGGGTGACCTTTCATGAACAATTACTTTGCAAATCAAAATTGCATGCATAATTTATTAGACTCGGCTGTGCGAGCGATGTTGGCCCTTTATTGTTGGACCGCCAAGCACACTGCCACTCGGTAAGTTGATGTGTCCTAAACAAAGAGGGGCGGTGACTTTTCATAATTTAGTGAGAACCGTCGATTACTGGAAGTTTCTTCACCAACTTTGAATAACTCGGTTTTAGTGGTTTTTTTTTTTTTTTGCTTGGATAAAATGCTTCATTAAAATTCGATTCATCGATGAAGGTTTCACTTGAACGAGTATAGTGCAGTGGTGGAAGCTACCAAATTCATGACTGGTGTGGTTAGGTGCGGGGGGTTGCGGTGAGAAGGGAAAAAGTTTATTTCCCATTGCTAAAGCCTAGTAGTAAGTAGTTTTCTCGCGGTTGGTTTCTCCCTTGTTGTGCGTGACAACCCACAAAGTTTCTATCACTCATTCCATCTCTCTCACTCCTTCTCTCGCTCTCGTTGGAGTTGACGGTAGAGAAGGTCCGTGACTTGAAGGTTCAGTGGAGAGAAAAGGGGTGCGGTTTTTCCTTCCTTTCCCTCTTATCCCTAGGCACGCTAATTTCAAGGGTTATTATTAGGGGGTAAATAGTGTTATTTCACTGAAATAATATATCAATTTATTATATACCGACGCAAAACAAAGTTATGGCCGTCGAAAGCTTTAATTTTCTACTGCCTAACGAACGATTTTTTTTCTAGTGCAATTAACTATTTAATTCTTCAAATTCTGTGCTTTATGTAGATTGAACTATTTCAGAAAACATCATTCCTTTCTTATACGGCGCTGTTAGGGCGGAAAAGCAACTAAATCCCCCCCCCCACCACTACATTCGCGCCAACAAAGTGTGACTTATCAGATCCTGTATTGCAGAATTCCGGTGCCCGCAAACATTGATAGATCGTTAACATATGTGACGAAAAAGAAGGCCCCAAAATAGATCCTTGCGGGACACCCGAATTTGTCCTAGAGGGGGGGGGGGTCAGATAGAAATCTCGTAAGGGGGTGGTGATGGGGGGGTAATTCCACATTTTAGTAATCATTCCACCCAGCCTGCACACTCTTGAATGTACCGCTCATGAAAATTAGCGTTTTTTCACAAGTGTTTTCCTCAATATTAGCCGCAAAATAGGTGGGACTCTTGACGAATTAGGATTTTTTTTGGTTCACCGTACGCAGTGCATGAGCGATTTTTCTCAGTTTTACTCGCGAATTAGCGGGTTTTTCACCTATTGCCATCAATTGGCGCTTTTTCCCAATTTCAGTCTCAAACGTTGCCTTCCACCAGTTTTTAACCAGTTTTTAACGCGAATTAGAATTTTTCTCAATTTTAACCGGGAATCAGTGATTTTTTCTTAATTTTAGCAGCATCGTAGTAGCGTTTTAAATCTGTCAATTAGCGAATTCTCCCAATTTCGAATAAAAAATTTGCGAGTTTTCTCAACTTCAATCACGAATTGGCGCTTGGCACAATTTTAGCAGCGAATTGTCGCGTTTTCCAAATTTTAGCAGTATAGTAGCGTTTCCAACCCATGCATTGCCTAACCGAATTTTTTCAATTTTTGCCAAGAATTGGCGTTTTCCTGAATTTAAGCTGAAGATTAGCAATTTTTCCTTTTTTAGCAGAGAATTAGCACTTTTTCCTAATTTGAACTGAAAATTTATCGTTTTTCTTAAATGTAGTTGCGCTAATTTAGTGATTTTTTTTCAATTTTAGCTGCAAATTTGTGAATTTCTTCATTTGTATACGCGAATTAACGTTTTCCTCAACTTTATATCCATATATTAGCGATTTTCCCTATTTCAGCTGTGAAATAGCGTTTTGCTAACTTTGCGGCGATTTAGCATGTATTCCCATTTTTATACGCGAATGCGCGATTTTTCGCAATTTCAGATGTGAATTTGCCATTTTTGTCCAATTTTAATCAGAAAGCGTATTTTTTTGGTCAATATTATAGCGTGTTTTCTCAATTTTAACTGCGGGGTTTGTCCAAAATCTACAGTTTTTCGTTGATTTCCACAATTTTTTTTGTAGAATGGCCTTCGTGCATCGGGAATCAGCGATTTCGTCGCAATTTTAGACCGACAGTTGCATCGAGAGACCACTAATCAGCGCTTTTTCGCGGTTATAGCCAAGAATGTTAGCGATTTTTTCAAATTTTTTGCCGCGTCATCAAGTTGCCAATAGCCGATCAGCACTTTACTGGACTTATGGTGGATTTCACTACAGAGAGTTAGGTTGGAGTTACCTAACTCGAACCTTGTTTGCATAAATTGTGACGTTTTTTTTTCTTTAACTCTGAATTAACGTAACTGAAACCTTAACTCTCGGTGGTGAATTCCACCATTAAGGATCTAACGTTTCTGGGGACACGGTTTCTCTTTTTAGCTGAGAATTTGCCTCAAGATCCTCAAAATGGCGCGGATTTTCTCAATTTGAGCCGCCAGAATAGCGGTTTTGGGGGGCTCGATGGAATATTCAACCCACACTCTTTGCTAATATCACTTAGCAACGTTATAATCTCCAGGTTGGATGGACTGAAATTCGTAGAAAGGAGCCAAATCACTGTCCAACCGTCTGAGAACCTCGCCATGGATAACCTAAAAACCATAATTTTTTCATTATTTAATCTTTTCAGGGGTCCCGTCGAAGGCGATCCTTCTCCTCACCGCTGCCTCGGCACGCTACCGCACGGGGTCTGAAATTCAAGGAAGCAGCTGGGGTGAACGCGGACCTTTTCGAGCTGCTTGAAGTCGAGAAAATCTGCTAAACCTAACTTCAACGTGAAAAGCTCATTTTTGAAGATTTTCCGGTACTAGTGCCCCTTCGTTCGTATCTCTGGGGGGGGGGGGGTAATCGATCCCCCCTATCTACGCCCCTGCAGATGATTCGAAGACACTTAGCCAACCTGATCTACCACGCAAGTAGCTGCCGAACGGACTCAATAGCCACGCCCCCTTACGGCCAATCTCTCAAGCTTACCCAGCAAAATGTCATGATCGACCAAGTCAAATGCCTTGGTTAGGTCACAAATGAATGCTGAGATTTCGTAAAAAAAAAAAAAAAAACCTGGCTTAAAACGGTCTCCCGTAGGGGGCGATCCACCTATCCTCCCTCCCTCTGGGTACACCGCTGGTGCGAGACTGTGTTGTCATGGAGTTAAACACTTGACATTTGACCTTATTGTAGCCAAGCGTGTGTAATTGGGTCTCAAAAGAGCAAGAGCTAGGCTTGTGAAAATGGTTCTCCACAGAGTTGAACGCGTGTCTTTTGGTCTTAAAATGGCTATTTAAAATGTGTTTTTTAAGAAATTTAAGAATGAAATTATAGAAAATAAATCGAAATAAAACAAAATAATAATTCATAAATAAATAAATTTGATTTTTTATTTTCAATTTCGATGACCGATCCTGCCGGCATTTTTTCCTTTTCTGCGATGTTTATAATAAGATAGCCATTTGTATTGTCTCTTACAATAACCAAACACGACATTGGACCTTATAAGCGTACGTGTGCACACGGTGAGGTTTTCCGGACGGGATTTCCCGTTCACGCCAACCTTACCGGCCGGCCGGAGCATGTGGACCTGACTTTGACTTCAGTTGAAGTCACCTGCGTTTGAGTCACATCAGTTTCGAAGTTGCAGTCCACCTCAACTGACGTCAAAGTTTTAATCAGATCGGGATGCCTTCGCTGGGTGTTCTCACCGTGTTGTAACGGGGGGGATTTTTGGGCTTTTTGGGACCGTTACAGGGGAGACAGGACAAAATAAGAAATCACGAGTCACACTCTAACTTTATTAACTTAACTAAACAAACCCAACCCACTTATAATTTTAACTAAGAGACGACTGGGGGGGGGGGACACGACGGTTCTCAGGCACAATTAAACAGTTACACTTCCACCTCGCCGGTGGCTGGCGAACGACTCCTTTATTTCGGCACTCCGTCCACCTGGAAACTCAGGATTGGGTAAGAGGGGATTGAAACTAGGTTGTCTATTGCGACACTTGCCGTGCCGTTCAATTGAGCTTTGGACTCTTAGCTCAGCCCCCTGTCCCACACCGTAATGTCGTAGGCAACCTCGGGACCGGCAACCTTCGTCACCCTTGCGTAGCGCACGTTACATCCACCCCCTATCGTCCGGAGCCAGCGTCCTCGCTGGCTGACTGGCCTCCGTCGTGTCGGACGGGGTGACGGTTTGTGGGGGGGGGGGCTCATTCGCTGGCGGGTGTTCGGGCCGGTCCTCCTTGGTCTCGGTTTAGGGTCGGCGAGATGGGCTGAGCTGGCTCGTCATCGGGTCCCCGGCAAGTGTAGGCAGGGGAGGATCGGGTAGTGGTGCTTGGAATGGGGGGGGGGTTAGAGGTTAAATTTAGATGGATGTCTACCAGTGCGGTAGAAGTAGCCGAGAAAGGTCGGCCGCCCGGGACTCCATTGTGTAAATAAATACATTAGTGTGTATATAAATACATAAAATAAAATGGGTACCTATACATTAAATAAGCTAATAGTATTTACATATAATAGTGTCTCTGGTATACATATATGTCCTTTTCTTAGACCTAATTTTATTTACAAATTAACCATTAACTAAATATAGGGTTATTTAACTAACTTAGGCTAATATAATTATATGTCCTACTAACTAAGCTAGCCTAATCGAAATCTTTCCCTGAAGAGCTCAACGTCTTTTTTTTTTTCCTTTTTAATCAACTATCCTCATAGCGATAACATTTGGAATTTAAAGTACAATGAAAAGGGGGGATGAAGGTTTTTTTTTTTTTTTTTTTTTTTTTTTTTTTTTTTTTTTTTTTTTTTTTTTTTTTTTTTTTTAAACTAGAAGCTACGACGATGATGATGATACGAGAGGGTGGGTCAAGTGAAGAGAGAAAATTTGTCCAATAGGCTAAAGAAGGTATAAAATAATCTGGAACAGAGAACTCGGAAGTGCATTAATAGTAGTCGGGGATTTTCATTGTAACTTGATCGCTTGCCGGCGAAAGAAGACTCAGTGAATATGGAAGGGGCAGTGGGAAGGGGGAGAGGTGTAGAGTGACATTCACCCAGTAATTCTTGCTGACAGTGTTTATGTGGTTGTGTAGAAGAAGAAGGGAACAAGGAAAAAATAAACTACGCTAGGGGGGAGGAGGTATCAAATTTATTTAGGGGTGGGCAACTGCGCCACTAAGTCTGCGCTTTCGAGTCTAGGGAGGGGAACTGCCTATTCCTGCCCCCCTCTGGCTGCACCTATGATTGTTTCCTTGTTGTTATGTCCGTTTCATTGTTTCTTGAGTGCTACACTTTTGAAGGAAGTCATCTGGTTTCATTCGATGTTTCAAGTAAGTCAATGAGATCACATGATTTTCAACACTAGTGCAACACTAGAAAAACAATGGAAGCTACTGTACTCGTGCAACAAGAAGCTGCCTACCAAGTAGGTATCAGCCGAACTACCACCGGTTTTGGGCGGACAAGCCCTGGTTGTGGTCCGCTCCGATTGAATCAAGTCACCAATTTATAGAGGAACTGGGGGTCAACCATGAGCTGGCGTAAAAATACCGTCAAAACGCGGTATCTTATTTGTGATAGAGCGTCCTTAGTTACCGCTAGCGTTAATTTTTTAACGCTAGCTCATGGTTGACCCCCTGAACGGTTAAATAATAAAATTGGATTTAATCACAATGAAATAAAAACGTGGAACGCGAGAAAACAGGGAAACTCCAAAGTCGAAATCAAAAGGTCTCTTCCATCGATTTGCTAGTGCTGCACCAGTGTAGAGAGACATGTGATCTCGTTGAATTATTTTGAAAAATTTAATGAAACGAGATGACTTTCTTCAAAAGTGCAGCACTCCCGAAGCAATAGGTCCGTTCCATTGTTTGGCGAGTGCTACACTTTTGAAGAAAATCATCTGGTTTCATTTAATTTTTCAAAATAAGTCAATGATATCACATTACTTTCTACACTAGTGCAGCACTAGCTAAACAATGGAACGGACCTAAAGTTATTTCCTTTTTTTTTATACACGGTGTTCACAGATTTTTAGATCCCATTGATCTCTTGAGAAAATAAGTCACTGCATCTCAACCTCCGGAACTTCAACAATAATAAGCTGAAATTTCCTGACATAGACGTGGCAACACCGCATAATGTGACAAGTGACCTTGACCGCAAGTGCAGTGTTGAAGTAGGAGTCTCTCTTTTCAACACCCACCCATGGATGATGGCGCGCGGGGGTGTTCTATTGTATTCACGATTTTTCTGTTTCGGGCGCTAATTGTTACCCGATCGTGAATCTAAAAAAATGTTTTGGAGTCAGTAACTTATCCTACAACTGGGCTGTACATGATTTTTCCAAATTTATAAAAAATCGAGATTTTGTTTGTCTGATTTTTGGGTTACGAGGTGAAATCTAAAAAAAGGTTAACGACGCGAATTGTAGATTTAGTACCCGAGTAAAATCCATTTTTCAAAATTAATGTCAGACCATTTTTGGAGTCGTGAGGAGTGCCGCCGCAGCGCCTATATTCCCTCTCACTTGCACACTTGTCATCCCCTTTCGCCTGAAATGCTTAGATTCTAGTAAAAATAATAATAATAATAATAATAATAATAATAAGTGGGTGGGGGTGGAGGAGTTAAAATACACCCACCGTATCCTCTGCGTGTCGTAAAAGGCGACTAAAAGAGGCGGGGAGGTGGACCCGTTAGCCATGTAAGGCAGCCGCCTAAGGAGACAACCCCTACAGAAAAACTACAGTACACTAACATGCACCCAGTACACACCAAAGCTAACACGAATCCTACACACACTGACACAGCTACATACACAAACACAGTACTCACCCTAGGGTTACGCTTTCCTAGGAGCCTCTGAAACCCAGGCGCGTCTGTTTCCACATTGGGCGGCGACCTGGTCAGCGTCTGGTCCCCATGTTAGGGGCGGCTGATTACAAACCTGGCAGGAGGTATAAAATGCGTCGTAAAATCACAATGGCTAACACTAATAAAGCAGAAGCCGGACTGATCAACGGCAACCCAGGGGGAAGTCAGGCCCCCCCGGGCGACATAGGCGTGAACTTGAACATACAAACCGGAAAAGGCAATGATGAGGGGGGCGATGGGACGGCCATTGCTCACTCTCTGAGCAAATCGGCTCTAGATAGCCAACGCAGTGTGGAATATGAAATGAGAGAATGTTTGGAGTCTTCTGGCTTCTTTGCGCGAAACCCAGGCCTTGTCAGGTCAATGACGCTTCTGAAACAGACGTTGAATAGAGTTAGCAGCACTGATAGTATAAGCTCTCTTGGGACTGGCGATGGTGACCGGAAGAGGAAAGAGATTTCCATGGAGCCATACGATGTCTCAGAAGCAGATAACGTTTGTCTAGCTGGGAAATCAAAGAAAATAAAAAAGCGTAGCCCTAAGAGGGATCGTATTGCTGATATCGACCTGGGAATGGACTACGCGGACTCCGCGAAGGCTAAGAAGAATGAAGATAGCTGGGACAAGATAGTTGAGATAACAGGCGATGGTGGGTCTTTCGAGAAAATATCTCCCTTTGCTATAGCAAAGTGGATTGACGCATTTGTTGGAAAGGTGGAAACGGTTAGAAAACGCGCGTTGGAGCCTTGTTGGTAGAAGTCAAATCCAAAAACCAGGCAGACAAACTTAAAGCTTGTGAAATGCTTGGTGACATTAAAGTAAAAGCAATAGCCCCGGAGAGGTTTAACACGGTTCGGGGAGTGATCTCAGACAGGGAGTTAAAGAATGCCACTGAAGAAGAGATTATAGAGGCTTTCCGAAGCTACAATGTTACTTCAGTGAAGCTTATCACTAGAAATAATGAAGGGTCCCAGGAGAAAACAGGTACAGCCATCTTAACTTTCAAGGGAAACACACTCCCAAAAGAAATGTATGCAGCTTACCGTAGATTTAGAGTGCGTCCATACATACCTTCTCCATTGCAATGCTATAACTGCTATGGATACGGTCATGTGGCACTTAGATGTAAATCAAAGGCGATGTGTTCCTGCGGGAGAGAAAAGCATGATGATCCCTGTGCGTTACCGCCCGTATGTTTGAACTGTGGCGGGCCACATTCTGGGATGAGTAAAGAATGTGCCACCTACAGAAAAGAGCGCGAAATACAGAGGATAAAGGTTATGCAGAATTGTTCTTACTTCGAGGCTAAGATTTACGCTAAGCGCGGTGCTTTCGTCAGTGAAGAAGTGACGTTTGCAGAGAAGGTCAATGGTAGGAACGTGATAAACACGCCTCCAACTCAGAAGAAAGGAAACCCCCCAGGACTTCCAACAGGAGAGGGACCCAAGAAAAGAGTTGCGCACTAGAGAGGCAGAAATGGCGCGAATGGCTCTTGAGGGAGCTGTTCCTTTCGTTGAGGACCTAGAAAAGAACACAAAGAAAAATGGAGAACCAAAAAACGCTTACCAGTGGAAACAAAACCAAGAATTAAACAATGGAACACCCAATCCAAAAAATGTCCATGGAGAGAACAAAGAGGTTATATTGGAGGCTACTATTGAACCAGAAGGAGGAAAAGGAATAGAAGTGGCCGATACTCTCCACGCTGCAAGTGACAGTGAAGATGGGGGGAGCCAACGGGACCTGGGGAGCTCACAGGAAAAGCAAGGGAAAGGATGGGTGAAAGGAAAACCAAGGGGAAGTTGGAAAGAACAGAGGAAAAGAGGAAGAAGAAAATGAAGTTCATGTAAATGCAGAACAATTACTTCCTTCAATGGAACATGCGGGGACTGCAAAATAAGGTAGACGAAATTACCTCACTAATTGCAAAGTACAGTCCGATAGCAGTATGTATACAAGAAACGCATTTTAGTGATACCACCACTCGTAAAATATATGGATATAAGTTATTCCATAAGTCAATTACGGTTGAACGAGGAGGACGCCGCCATGGAGGCGTTGCAATTTATGTTGTGGATGGTGTCCGAATTGAAATGCCAATTCCTGTCACGTTGTGTTCATTATATTTGCCAGACACTACTTGGAGGCCGAATGATGTCAAAGACCTATTTCGGAGTCTGCCATCTCCAGTCATGATAATGGGTGACCTTAACACGCATAACATGTCGTGGGGCTCTCGTCGAACAACTAATGCAGGAACGATATTGGAGAATATCATAAGTGAGTCAGGTTTTGTGGTCATGAATGATAGTTCTCCTACTCACTTCACATCTAGTTCAGGATCCTTCGACGCGATAGACCTGAGTATATGCAGCACATCAATGGCACCAGCTTTTGAATGGTGTCCTTTAGATGATCTATGTCATTCGGACCATTTCCCTATTGTACTAAAACACAACAGCACGCGATCCTGTAAAGCTTACAGAGAAATATGGAATTTTGGCAAAGCTGAGTGGGATAAGTTTGCTTCAGCATTAAAATTTGAAGAACTTACTGGTGACCTTGAAGCAGACGTAATGAACACTACGAAGTCGATTATTGAAGCTGCCAAGAAAGGTGTACCTCGGAAATCTGTAGGTGGCAAAAGGAAACCTGTACCGTGGCGGACAAATGAAATATCAGCTGCGAACCGGTTGAAAAAACAAAAATTGAACAGGTTCAGAAAAAACTCAACTCTTGAGAATTTGATTGAATTCAAGAAGCATCGGGCGGTTGAACGACGTCTGAAAAAAGAAGCAAAATCGCAATCATGGAAACAATATGTTTCCTCTTTAACTTCGGATGCACCAGCGGGGTGCGTTTGGCGGAAGATTCAAACGATGAAGGGTTCGTCGGGCAAGGCGAGTCCATATTTCTTAATCGATGATGAAGGTCGCCATCTGTGTCGAGCTGAGGAGCTCGTGGAGTGCTTGGCGAGCCATTATTCTCGTGTAACATCCAGAGATAGCTACAGTGACGAAATTAAAGAGAGAATCCTTCCTCGGGACATATCCACAATTGACTTTTCAAGCCCATCAGCTTGCTCGAGACCATATAACGCTCCATTTACTCTTTCAGAGCTAGATGCCAC
Source organism: Corythucha ciliata (assembly GCA_038030265.1). Classification (NCBI taxonomy): domain Eukaryota; kingdom Metazoa; phylum Arthropoda; class Insecta; order Hemiptera; family Tingidae; genus Corythucha; species Corythucha ciliata. The sequence goes on along the minus strand of CM075941.1, from coordinate 598,565 downwards.
GGTACGGTCGCTCTCACTGAATAAGGCCCCAGGTCTAGACGAAGTTACGAATGAAATTATAGTCAATTTGCCACAATCTGGAATAATTCACCTGTTGAAACTGTTCAATGAGCTGTGGTTTGCCTCTGTGTACCCGCGAGCATGGAAAACCGCGATTATATTGCCGGTGAGAAAACCGGGCAGAGATCCTCAACAACCCAAAAGCTATCGTCCAATCTCTCTCACAAGCTGTTTAGAAAAAGTATATGAAAGATTGATAAATTTCAGGCTAGTGACTGTTTTGGAGTACCAGGGTCTATTGAACCCATTTCAGGCGGGTTTTAGACCAGGTCGGTCAACTAGTGACTTACTCGTGTTTCTGGAGAAGAGGATTCAGGATGCATTTGTAGGAAGTAAACACGTTACAGCCGTGTTTTTTGATCTACAAAATGCCTTTGATAAAGTTTGGCGACCGTTTGTCCTCCGGCAATTGAAAGATTGGGGCCTCGAGGGGAACCTGCCGTTGCTGGTACAGAGCTTTCTGGAGAGCCGGGATTTCCGCGTAAGAGTTGATTCTGCTCTTTCGTCACTGCATAAAACAGAAATTGGTGTGCCGCAAGGTTCCGTGCTTAGCGCCACTGTATTTCTCATTGTTGTCAATGGTATGACAGATAGTTTGCCTCCCTCTGTGAGCAGGTGCCTCTATGCTGATGACCTGGCGATTTTCCGGGAGCACTCTAGGGACTGTTCGGCGGCTGGAGACTTGCTGCAGGAGAGTATTAATGGCTTGATGGCCGAGGCGGCAAAGAGAGGACTGGTTTTCTCTGAAGAGAAGTCGACGGCCCTTCACTTCTGCAGATTAAGAACAGCTCACAATCCTCCACAATTGAGGCTTGGAAATTCCGTTATTCCGTCAAAAGAGAAACACAAATTTCTTGGAATTACTTTCGATAGTACTTTAACGTGGAAGGAGCACATTCAGGACTTGACTGGTCGCTGCCAAAGAGACCTGAACCTCTTTCGTGTCATTTCAAGTCACAGCTGGGGAGGCGACACAAAGCTTCTATTATGATGCTCTGATTGTCTCAAAAATAGATTATTGCTCAATGGTTTATGGATCAGCACGACACTCATGGCTTCTGCCACTTGACCGCGTCTATTACAATGGTCTCCGCCTGGCGGCTGGAGCGTTTCGAACCAGTCCAAGTGATGCCCTGCTTGTTGTATCGGGTCATCTCCCTCTCAGCCTGCGCAGGCAACACATTTTGCTGAATTACGCAGCCGGGCTTGGTACGAGGATTGACCATTTTTTGAATTCGGAAGCTTCTTTAGAAGAATATCGATATCTTCCCAGCCGCACGCGTCCATCATTTGTACGTGCTCAAGAACTGGCCAGTTCATTTCGTCCAAGGCCGGTCCTGAAGGAGAATCGAATGTTTGACACCTACCCATGGCAGAAGCCTGAAATCCGGGTGGATTTATCATTATCAGACTTGTCGAAAGACTGCCATACGAGCGAACTTCTACTCACGTTTGAGTAGGTATCGTGAATGCACGCAGATCTACACGGATGGATCGAAGACTTAGAATGGTGTTGGATGTGCTTTTTACATTCCTGGAGCGGCGAGTTTTGCGAAGAGTCTTCCAGCGTATTCATCAATCCTGACTGCTGAGCTCTATGCCATAATTTTTGCAATTGATGCCTTATTATTTGGTATAATAAGAAGTAATGAAGAAGTTGTATTTATCACGGACTCAATGAGTGCTGTTCGGCTTCTTCAGAATAAATTCAGTAAAGATGCTATATCTCAAACAGTACACGGAAAACTGCTACGGTTGAAGCGGGTGGGGGTAAGTGTTTGCTTCTTGTGGATTCCGAGCCACGTCGGAATCCCGGGAAATGAGCAGGCGGACGCACTTGCCAAGGAAGCGGCATGCATGAGATGTGTGGAGCCAATACCAACCACCCTGCAGGATGAAAAGCGCCGGCTTAGCACGGAAATGTGGAAAGTCTGGCAAGAAAAATAGCAGAGTTCAACACAGCTAAGTGATATCTACCCAGATGTGAGATACAATGACTTTTTAGACAATATGCGATTACCTAGAAGGGATAGTGTGGTATTCACAAGGTTGTGCATTGGCCATACCCGTCTCACACACTCGCATCATCTGTTGGGATCCAGAAGACCAATTTGCAATGCATGCCGTGAAGGCATTCTTACAGTTCCGCACGTATTATTGCAGTGCCCTTCTCATTCGGATAAACGCATGCAGTATGGTGTTTCGATAAATCTGAAAGAAGTGCTAAATGCAAAGAACGCATCGACAATTTTGGAATTTCTAAAAGATATAGGACTTTTCAAAGAAATTTAGGAATGTTTTAATACTGAATTACTGTGATAAAAAACTACTGATCTAACCATCTAGTCAAATTCTGCTAGTCTTATTGCTCATCATTGGAGGTATGTTTCATACTGCCCCTGATGGGTTGAACCCGGAAATAAAGAGATCTTTAAATGAATAGAAATAATGTTACCTTCTACTTAACCATGACTGTGATATAGTATGTAAACGCCTGTGATGTATTTATACATATTAATTGGTCGCCAAAGCGAAACTGGCTGGAAAATAAGATTACACAAAATATAAAAAGGTGATATACAGGCTATAGACGGCGAAGGAGTTTCAAGCAGTCGAAGGTTTACTGTAAGGACTAGAAAATGGCTAATGACCTAAGATGTCGAAGCCACGAAAAAAAAAAAAAAAAAATGAACTTTTAAAGTTTGAAAGTATTTTATAGATCGTGAGGGCAAGGTGATAATTTTGGAATTATCAAAAATGTGATTTTCGTGTATTTCTTGTGCCGTCCTGGGTGGGGATTGCGCCGGCGCGGGTCTCCGTGTAGGACCGGGGGAAGAACGTGAAAAAAAAAAACTATATATATATTTTTTTTTTGAGAAATTCTTGCATGCCTGCATGACAATTTTTTTAAAAATATATTTTAGGGAGAGAGCTCCACAACATAGCAAAAACATCATCGCTGCACTTTCACTAATGATCATTGTTCTAATATTCTTTTTGAATTTTTTTTTTCTCTTTATGAATTGGGAGTGTTTTGTCGCGCTTTTGAGCACTTGCCGTAATTGCCGTGCATTCAGGTTGAAATAAATATTTCGGTTGTGTGCGTAATTATCTTTTTCCAAGTCAGCGAACCTCGCCTCTCCGAAGGGCATCTGAGCCAGACGGGCAGGTGCGGAACGGCACACCCTGTAAAGCCCTTGAAACCCTCGACTGGCGAGTACCACTGGGAAAACCCCATCTTATGATCGCTCTCCTTGTGTGAAAGCACCGAAAACCTTTAATTCCCCATTCCAAATGTATCCCGTTGACTTATTTTCATTTGTTCAACTAATGAAGAATTCAACGGCTTTTAAACGTATTTTTTTACGTTTGAAAAAGTGTTTTTTTTTTTTCATCAGACAGTTTTTAAAACGAGGAATTGTATTTCTTTTTCAGGATATCGGGTAACATTCAGCGTTCCATTAATGACGAGTGGTTGCATCCAGAGGGTGAGCAGATTTGTCAATTTTGTTAAACCTTTTTATTTCATTCATTCATTTATTTCCGAGTGAAACATCAAAGAAAACTGAAAATTTAACCGGTCGAGTGTATCCGGCGCTTTGACCTCTGGTTTACCATCGATCCCGCTGAAGCGGAAAAATGCTTAAACGGTTCCATATTGATGGAACCGTTTAGCGACCTTCTAATTATTCTGTAATTCCACGGTTTGATTAACCTTTTCAAAGCGACTGCTTTCCCGAACTCCAAAAGTTATCATTTTTCAAAATCATCGACCTTATTTTCAACTGGAAAAACACGAAACAAGTCGTGTGTTTGAAATCTGTCCGTTATATACCTCTCACTCACACTCACACACCAGCAAGCCCACACTTAAGCCAAAAGAGATGTTTGAATTGCTGTCAACCTGAAACTTGTAAACAGTGAACTAAGGGGTGTGGTGGGGGCAACCCCTCGCGCACTTATAACTTTTACATTGACGACATCTGCCATAATCGATTCGTCCTTCTTGGGGATTCCCGCAACAAAGAACTTAGTATGCGCTAAGTCAACGAATTTAATTAAATTTGTCCCTTTTCCCCTACATCCACGCACATTCACTACTCGACATTTGTTTTTATACCGAGTCATAATATCTCGTTGATGGAATAATACATTCCGTCACATTCGTAACGTTTTGTTCAATTCAAACGTTGTCGTCACTTTCTTTTGAAAAGAAAAACACGCGTAAATAAATTTGTTCAAATTGCCACAGAGTTGTGATAAAAAGTAATTTGACGGCAAATGGTAATTCGTTCTTCTCATTTTGCGGTTTAAAAGCTTAACGGGGTGGGAATTGTCAAAGGATTGTAGGGAGATAGCCGAGGATTTTAATTTCCTGTCATTAGTCAATCCGGATGGGGGCTTTTTTTAGTCATCTTCATCCTCTTCTTCTTTCTTAAACTGCCTCTCGTCTGTGATTAATTAATTTTAAAAGGCTTAAAAAAACTGATCGTTGAAAACTGGGGATCTTGGGAATGAATTATAAAAAAAAATTTAATCAAATAGGGTAATGAAGTAATAAATTCAAATAAGGCAAAAGTTGAACAGATGTCTTCCCGTTGAACTGCCAGCCAAACGTTTTTGCCACGGTTCAGCGCCTTGGCCCTGCCTGTACTTTTTACTGCCAGACAGTCACAGAAGCTCGAACTTAATGGTTTATTGCACAGTGGGTGAATTTCACTGTATGAAAGTGACTCTTCGGACATGGAAAGAGGGCGCTGAGGTGGAAAAGTGACTGGACTTGACTAAGCCACCAGTGACTCTTCTTCTTTTTTTTTTCTTTTTTCGCCGATTGCCGCGAAATTTGACTGCAGTAAAGTCGAGTCGAGGAAGCTATAACAGGTCATTTAACCTCAGAAACCAATTATCCGGAGGACCCAAATGCAACGCAATCCCGTGTACGAACATGCAACCTGCGAGCATTTGCCACAGCGATCAGAGCCCCGCATGACTTGTATGACAGAGCCAGTGCTCTGTACAAGTGCACACCTCCAGACGGCGTGAGTCTCCGGCGCAGAGGTCATCGAAAGAAGGTCACACCACGTGAAAAGTTCCAAAACAATGACACGAGAGTGAGTTCCACAGAGCTGCCGAAGATCCCCGAAACACCCCACAGCCCACACCCATTGGCGGACCTACATGTCTTGTGTCGGGGCCCGGAACGGAAATCTCCAAGATGCCCTTAAGTCTCTACGATATAAACCTCTAATGATAACCTCTAACAACAACAAATACACAAAAACCAAGAATGAAATTCGTACAAAATGAGGCACGAAGGTCACGTTGCTGTGAGTAATTGTTGATATCGCGGACGATTTATTCTTACCTGGCTAGTGTCAGGAAGGCGCAACGAGTCAAAAGAGCACCATATCGACCTGCTTCGTGGGGGTGTACCTCTGCCCCCGGGGGCAGGCGAGACTACCCCCGTCAAATTGCAAATTCTGCTCCGTGTCGTTTATTTTTTATTTTTTTATTTATTTTTTTTTAATTATTAAACGGGGAGGGAAGCCCAGAAGAAACTATCTCCTACCAAACTCGACCTATAAGATCTATTGTGGTGTGCCCTCAGGTTGCCCTGCCAAGAAAGACGCTAGTTTTCAAGCGTCCTCCACCACCACTCCTTAAGGAAGTTGAGGATATTTCCCGTAGCCATCCTGGAAATGTCCTCCGGTTGAAGCACATCATTTCCAAGATGTTGAAAGCGTAACCGCCCCAGAGCCTGGCACTCACACAGTACGTGCTCTGCTGTTTCCACGGCCAGGTCGCAAAATCTGCAAATGTCCGTGTCAGACTTCTCCATTAGTCTGAGTGTATATCGAAGGGCACAATGTCCCGTTAGCAGTCCCACCAAGATTCTAAGGTCTCCTCGGCTCAGAGAGATCAGGCCCTTCTCCGATCTTCCCTTTGGAGTGGCAAAGAGCTTAGCCTGCCTGAGACCTGGTTGTCTAACCCAGTGTTCACGATGCCTCTCGTCCAACCACGCCTGCACCTGCCTCTTCGTGAAGGACTTCGTGACCCCGAGACTTGGCTCCGGGCCCACGTAAGGCATCTCTGATCCCCTTTTCGCGAGTTGATCAGCCATTTCATTCCCCTCAAACCCCTTGTGACCCGGCACCCACATCAAAGTAAGGCTGTTTGCCGTTGCCACAGGCCTGAGGGCTTCAAGACATCCCCAAACTAGCTTCGAATTCACGACACTTGAGCCTAGGGCTTTAAGAGCCACCTGGCTGTCAGACAGGATAAAGATCTTCGCTTTCCGGAGACCCCTCTCACTAATCTTCCGCGCACAGGCTTCTATAGCATAGATCTCCGCCTGAAAGATGGTGGCGGTCGTCCCAAGGGACTCCCAATGCTGAAGCCTGGGGCCAAAGACCCCAATGCCAGCACCCCCATCCTTCACAGATCCATCAGTATACCATACTTGCGTGCCGGGCTTAAACCTCGGCAAACCCTTATCCCAAAGGTCGCGGTTGCCTATGTCGAACTTAAAGGGTTTTTCAAAATCCATCCTCACATGCATGAGATCCGTAACGACTTCAGCCGCCTCACTACATGCAACTTCCTCCAGAACACGCAAGTGCCCAACCTGGACACCCCGCTTCACGTACTCCGCCCGCAGCAGTCTCACCGCCGCCATATATGCGGTCGCCTGCACATGAAAGTGCAGGGGAGGCATGTCCAGTAACACCTCCATGGCTGCCGTCGGGCACGAATGCATAGCACCCGTTACTCCAAGACAGGCCTGGCGCTGCAACTTACTCAGCAAGGCCTGGACTGTCCCTTGTTTCGTCTTCTGCCACCATAGGAGTGAGCCATAGGTGACGATAGGCCTAACAACGGCTGTATACAGCCACAACACCATTTTTGGCTTTAGACCCCATGTTTTGCCAAACATTTTCCGACCAGCCCACAATGCGAACGTGGCCTTATTCAGCACCCTCTTGATATGCGAGGTCCATTTGAGCCCCTGATCCAGGGTAACTCCAAGGTACTTGACATCTTTTCCTACTTTCAACACTTCTCCATTCAGTCGAACTACCTTTAATGCCAGCTTCCTCCGCCTGGTAAACGCAACAAGGGTGGTCTTCTCAGGGTTAACCCTGAGACCATGCCTGCTGCACCATCGCTGCACTATGTTAAGGGCACCCTGCATCCCCTAGTATCATCAAATTTGCCCCTAACTAGAATCGCAAGGTCATCCGCGTAACCAACTACCTCATAACCCTGCTCCTTTAGGATAGCGAGAAGCTCGTCCACCACGAGCAACCAGAGCAAAGGAGAGAGCACACCCCCCTGGGGACACCCCCTTGAGGGCAACACGGAAACAGTCTCCCCTCCCAGCTCAAAAGTCACGACGCGGCATTCCAGCATCCCCTTGATCCATTTCACTGAAGATGGATCAACACCTCTGCTCCTTACTGCAGCCTCCATAGAGTCATAGGTGGTGTTATCAAAAGCACCACCAATGTCCAGGAAGCAGCCCAGCGCAGTTTCTTTCGCCTCCAGAGATTTCTCAACCTTACCCACCAGTTCGTTTAGGGCGGTCTCAGTAGACTTGCCCGCCTGGTAGGCATGCTGCCCCCTCTGGATTGGTTTAATTTTAAGGCAACCGTCCTTGATATCCAGGCCAATTACCTTTTCCATTGTTTTAAGGAGGAAGAACATGAGGCTTATGGGTCGGTACGCCTTTGCCTGGGCCGAGTAGTTTGCTCCCGACTTAGGAATGAACACAACCCTGACCTCCCTCCATGCCTTCGGTATATACGATAATGCATAACTTGCCCTAAATATCCTTCTGAGACGCGGCTCCAGGACCTCCAGGCCACGCTGTAGCATGACCGGGAATATCCCGTCCGGCCCAGGGGATTTATAGGGCTTAAATGAGCCGATAGCCCATTTAATTTTCGCGGGCGTAAACAATTTCCCCGATGCGCTCCATATTGCATTCCATGCTGGCTGGCAGTCAGCCACCACTTCGCCCTGAACATCTGAGGCCCCTGCATCCCTGGAATCAGGAAAATGACTTCGCAGGAGGACCTCCAGGGTCTCTTTAGCGCTCTCGGTGTACGCCCCATCTGCCTTTTTTATTAGACCAATTTGGCCCGGGCTCTCTTTGGACAGGACCCTCTGTAGTCTGCCCATTACGGACACGTATATTGGAGACTATTCCGTGGACTGTCTACATGAATTACTTATTTTTGTTGTTCCTAGAGTAATTTAAGTTTTTCATCATGACTACTTTATATCCTATGTGCTCTCCCTAGAGTCGTGAACCTAAATTTTAACCGCCTATAACATTTTTCTCATTTTAGGGCGCGGATCAGCGGGGTTGTGCCCCGCCCCCAACCCAACGGACATAAATATGCCCTTTTTCTCAACTTTAGCAGCGAAGTAGCTTTTTATTCATTGAATTAGCAATGTTACTTATAACTTTCCATGCGAGTTTTCTTCAATTTTAGCAGCAAATTAGCGATTTTGTCTATTATTTAAAGCAGGAACCTGGAAATTAGCACTTTACTAAGTTTGAGCTGAAAATTAACATTAGCCGCGAAATAGCGTTTTTTCTTTATTATAATTGTTTGCCACAAAATACAATTTTTTTGTTTACCATACGCTATCGATTCGCGATTTTTTCTCAGTTTCATCCGTGAATTTGCGGGTTTTTCACCCATGGCCACAAATGGGCGCTTTTTCTCCATTGTATAGCCTCCAATTTGCCTGCGAAAGCCGTGAATTAACGCATTTCAAATTTTTGTCGCAAATTGTAATTTTTCTCTATTTTAGCCGTGAATAAGTGATTTTCCCCAATTTTAGGCATGCATTAGCGTTTTTTCTCAATTTTAGCAGCGTACAAGCGTTTCTAAACTGTGAATTTTGTTTTTAGTAACTAATTAGCGTTTTCCGATATTTTAGCTAATTGGAAATGTTTCCGCGAATCATCAATTTTTTGAAAAAAAAAAATTTGGCTGAAAATTAACCTTTCTCTTCATTTAAGCCTGGTTAATTATTGATTCTCAATATTAGCCGCAAATTAGCGGCTCAGTCAATCAGTTTTTAACTCATAGCCATGAATTTACACTTGTTCTCAATTTTAGCCACAAAGTTGCCCTCAGAAGGCGAGAATGCACGTATTTATTCGACACACGAAGCTCGTCTTTTCGTGTGAGATAAGGCACGAAAGTGCCAAAACACTTTGTCGGCGATTTTGTAATTTTCCCCTATTTTAGCCGCAAATTTGCTTTTTTTCTTAATTTAGCTGCGTAGAAGCGTTTCTAACCTCTTCTCAATTTTGGCCGCGTGAAACAGTTTTTCTCAATTTCAGCCGCGGATTACCCGTGCATTCGCGAACTTTCTCAATTCTGAGAATTGGAATTTCTCTCAAATTATAGCCGGGAATATCACTTTTTCCCAATTTGAGCTGAAAACTTGAGTTTTTCTTTATTTATTTATTTTTTATTATTTTATTTATTTATTTTTTTAATTTTTTACATTTCCGCCCCGCATTGGCAATTTTTCCTTCAATTATTGTTAGGATTAGCGTTTTTTTGTTTAGTTTTAGCCTTGAAAGGAAGCTACGCATTTGCGTTTTTTCAATTTACGGCGGGATTTAGTGATTTTCCGCAATTTTAGCCCGCAGATTAGCGCTTTTTCTCGATTTTAGCAGCGCAGTAGCGTTTCTATCGCTTGCATTATAGCGATTTTCCTCCATTATAGCCAGAAATTGGCGTTTTTCTCAATTTCAGCAGCATATTAGACATTTTTCCATTTTAAACAGTGAATTAGCACTTTTTCTCAATTTGAGCTGAAAATTAGTGTTTTTCTTAAATTTAGCAGCTAATTCGTAATTTTTTTTAGCCGCGTTGATTTTTATATTTTAGCCCCGTATGAGCCATTTTGTTTCCACTTTCTGTATCACGGATTAGCGCGCTGTTTTTCAGTTTGAGGCCTCGAATGTTTCAGAAGCTATACGGATTTGCGTTTTCTCCATCTCAGCCGCGAATTAGTGATTTTATTCATTTGTATAATCGTGAATTAACGGTTTCCCCTTAACTTTATCCGTGAATTATCGATTTTTCTTAGCTGTAGCTTTGAAATAGCGTCTTCCTCTCATTCTTATTAGCATATCTTTTCTCTTTTTCATATTCGAATGAGCGATTTTTCGACATTTCAGTTGCGAATTCTAACCCGAATTAGAGTTGTCAATATTAGCCGCAATTTTTTTTGTTACTTGTACAGCCTTAAATTAGTAGATTATTTATACTTAATTTTAGCCGTAGGCTTGGCCCCAAAACAACACTTTCGAGTTAGTTTCTACATTTTAGCCGTGGTATGTGTTTGATTTGTTGAATACTCTTTATTAAAAAAAAAACGAGAAGGGAAGGAATCATATGAATAATCGAAACATAATAAGATGGGAGTGGGCTGTGTAGTGTACACTATACAACATTTCCTCCCCGCAGTGGGAGTTTACCAATCATCTGGTCTATATTTGTTGGGTGGTCGTCAAAATTGGAGTTGAACGTCTTGGGACGTTTGGTAGACCAAAACTTGGTGGTGTATTAGGAGTAACTGGTGCTGGATATGTGCTGTTCTGGCTAGGTGAGTCATGATCAGAGGGTTGGTGAGTCGGTGGTGGCGAAGGTTGTTGATGGTCTACTGTTGGTAGCTGAAGCAGGCGTCCATAATAGTGTATTCGTCTTTCACTTCGCCTCTTCTCCGGTACAGCAGCAGTTTCTGAAATGTCTTCTCTGCAGGGTCTTATTTGATCGATGTGGCGCCGGAAGCGTCGATGTTTAAATTCAATCTCATAATGAACGTCTCCTAGGCGCCGAGATATTCGTCCCTTGATCCACTTATCCATGCGAGGGTTTTCAGACGTGAAGTACACCATAGCCTTATCTTCAAATTCTCGAAACGAAGGTACACAATTCGACTGCTGTTTTTCTTGAATTTTGGCTCCAACATTTTGTGGCCGGACGAGGTCCAGTTTTGTACGGATATTTCGTCCTAAGAAGAGTAGAGCGGGTGGTTCGTCCGTTGTCGAATGAGGAGTTTTTCTGTACTGTAGCAGAAATTCATTGAGGTTTCTCCTAAGACTACCTGGTGTCGTATTCATGCTTCCTGAGGCATCCTTTACTGTTTCAACGCATCGTTCAGCCAGACCGTTTGTTGAGGGATGGTACGGGGCGGTGCGTTTGTGGCACTTAACTCCTGAAGACATTAGAAAAGATCTGAATTCATCTGATGTGAATTGTGGTCCATTACCTGAAACGATAGACAGGAACCCCGAAGGATGAGAAAAGTCTGTCCAGGATTTCGATTGTAGCGGTCGTCGTGGTTGATTTAGTAATAGAAACTTCAATCCATTTGCTGTACGCATCAACCACTATTAGAATTAGAATCATTGATCCTACAAAAGGTCCGGCAAAATCAATGTGGATACGTTCCCAAGGGGCCCTGGGATACTCCCAATGATGAGTCCTGAATTTCGGAGGTGCATGTGCGTTTCTGGAACATGAAGTGCATTTCTTAGCCTGATTCTCGATATCATTATCTATAACAGGCCAGTAGACGAATGAACGAGCGATACTTTTCATCTTAACGATCCCCAAATGGGCAGAATGTAAGTCTTGCAGAATTGCAGGGCGGAGAGACGGTGGAATAACAACTCGATGTTCGAAGAGCAAGCAGCCGCTCAAAAGGTTACTTCCGGGGATTTGAGTTTGTGCCGTGCAAGATCCTGCCCTGCTTCCAATAGCATAACGATTTTACCCAGGTGCTCGTCTTTTCTCGTGTGCTTCGCTATTTTGTCGGCTGTAATCGGCAACTGAGTGATGTGATGAAGCATGAAGTCATCAAAATCGGATTTCTCTTCTACCTTCCCGATCGTTTGTTGGGGTATGGGTATGCGAGAGCAATAATCGGCGTTGGCGTTTTCTTTTGAAGTCTTGAAAATCAAGTCAAAGCTGAAGTTTGAAAGGTAGTCGGCATATTTGGCCATACGGCTGATACAAAGGACAGGTAAAGACTTTTCCGGGTGAAGGATCTGAGTGAGGGGTTTGTGGTCGGTCATCAGTGTGAAGTGTCGGGCGTACACGTAGTAAAAGAACTTCTGTATTGCCCAAACTATAGCTAGAGCTTCTTTGTCGATTTGGGGGTATCGTTGTTCTGTTTGACTCATTGTGCGGCTGGCAAAGGCGATCGGCCTCTCTCTACCATCTGGCAGTCTGTGGGATAAAACAGCACCTAATCCGGTCTTGCTAGCGTCGGTTGGTATAACGAGGGGTCATAAGGCATTAGCACTTGAGGAGATGTTAGAATGTTTTTTATGTTTTCGTAAGCTTCTTGGACTTCCGTTGTCCAAGTAAATTGACCACTCCGCAGGATTTCTCTAAGAACTCTGTCTTTCGGGGAGAGATTTGGAATAAAAGAACTGTAGTATGTAGCTTTCCCAACGAACAGTTGTAGTTCTTCCAGATAAGAGGGTCGTGGAGCATCCCGAATGGCAGAAACGTGCTTATCTAATTTTTGAATGCCATTAGCATCGATTTTATGGCCCAGAAATTCAACTGAATTTGAAATGAAAGTGCACTTTTCGCGATTCAGTCGCAGGCCACGGGTCTTCAGTCGGTGCAACACATTTTCCAGAACTTGCATCATGTCGGGACGATCTTTTCCGAAAGCCAAGATGTCATCAAAGAATACCACGACGTTTCTCAAACCGTGTAGAACTTGCTCAATACGACGCTGCCAAACAGCTGGAATATTTGCTGCTCCGTACACCGCTCTTGTAGGTCGGACGAGCCCATGAGTGGGTGTTTTGAGGGTCAGAGCATGACCGAATTCTTCATCTACAGGCAAGCGACTATAAGCATCGGTGAGATCTAAATGACAAAATAGCTTTGCCCCCTTTAAGCTGTTGAAAATGTGCTCTGATTTAGGGATTGGGTGTTCATCAGTTCATCTACAATTATCCGTGGGTTAAGAGTTGGTTTGTAGTTACCCGTGATGCGTATTTTGCCATTTTTTTTTTAGCAACAACGCGAGTGGTGGATGCCCATTCAGAGTGATCGACTTTCTCGTAGAATCTAGAATTTTAGCGTCGATTTCTTTTTTGTACGCGTCACGTAAAGCATAAAGGCCCGTTCACAAGCTCTATGTTTTCGTTGTGTGGTGTCTACGCAACCTATCAAAATAAGGAATTTCTCGTGGACGGAGAAATACTGGTTTTGTACCAGGTTTGAAATGTACCGAGACTGGAGGGCCAACAAGTTTTCTGGCTTTTTCCGAAAAAAAACATCAGAATAACGGGATAAAAGTTTATTCAATTCCGAATGATCAATTAAAGAGGGAGCTGGTAGTGAGATTGTTAAGTTATTTACATTTCCAGTGGAAAATAGTGCTGTGAAATTGATGTCGTGAACGAATTGTGTGATCCATTCACGACCGAAAAGGGATTCGAAATTTCCGTCAACGATGTACAAGTCAAGTTCGCAAGTTTTACGGGCGAATGAAACGTTGACAGTTAGTTTTCCAAGACAGGCCAACGGGTGACCAGAGTAGCTGGAGAATTTTCTGCTTGTTTTTTGCAATGAAAATTGTCTTTTTAATTGAGCGAAGCGTTCGGATGCTCATGATACTGCAGGGGGGGGGGGCGTGTCTAATTCCATTTTGACTTCAGTTCCGTCGATTCGAACAGAGAGTAATTTATTTTCACTAGATTTCCGGTCCACGTCGAGCTTGTCGAAATACTCAACAACGTCAGCCTCTAATTCGTCTGACGTAGATACATCCTTGATCACTTGGTTGGACCGACAGACTCTGGCAATACGTCCCTTTTTTCCACAGGAGTGGCACATCGCGTCTCGAAAGGTGCAGTTTGAGCGAAAGTGAATACCACCGCAGCCATAGCAACTTTTTTTTTTAGGATTATTGGGGGTTACGTCGTCGTTACGGGTTTGATGACGGGGTTGGTATTTTTTAACTTTAGCGTAGCCTACTTTATTTGTATTATCTGGGGACCACTCCTGCGCACGTGCCTTAATTTCTGAAGTCGTCTGTCTCGTTGCTTCAAGATTGATGGCGATTTCGTAGGTCATCTTAAACGATGTAGGGTTTTTTGAAATTATTTCGTCGCATATTTCTTTGGAATGAAGGCCGTGAAGAAGTTGTTCAATTAGCATTCTGTCGAGGAACTCCCCATATTCACATCGAGATGCCATAGTTTTCAGGCGAAGAACGAACTCAGAAACAGTCTCGTCGTTGGATTGAGACATTCGTCGGAACTTGAAACTTTCGGCGTACTTGTTTGTTTCGCTGTCGAAGTGATCGACGAGCACTGATTGAATTTCTCCATAGGATAGCGTGTCTGGAAGTCGAGGGCTAACGAGATATTTTAGTGCGTCGTTGAGATATTGTTACAGGGCTCTATCTGGATGCCTCCCCAATCTGCATCCCCCTAACCTTTTCCCCGGGATAGGGTCTGGAGTGGGCTAAGGGTTCGGAAAAAAGTCTCCCAACACGATTAGATCGATCACACGTTCTTTTATTCCTGGACCCACACTCGCACGGATTTACAAAATGATTGACAACTCTCCAAAGGACTGGCTAAAAACTGACTCCGAAACTCCTTCAAAACTCTCCTAAAACTCTCATCAAAAACTCTTCAAAACTCTCCCATTTCTACATTAATTTCTCCTTTTTATAATTTTCCTTTTTCTCTCTTTATTTTCTTCCCCTTCCCTGCAGTCCTCCCGTTGGTTCAGTCGTTCCCCCGGTGGAGGTAGAGGCGGAGCCGTCTCCCTCTTCGGTGGCGGCAGCGTGACACGGCTGGGGCCACTGTCCTCGGGGCCCGAAGATGGGTACTGCGGGGCGCGGGGGGGGGGTGGCAGCGGCGCGTGTTTGCAGCAATATGTACCCATGTTGACGTGAATGTAATTGGATCGGAGGTCGAGTGGAACTTTGCCGAGTTGGAAAGACCAATCCGCTCTCGTGAAATAGACGCGTACGGATGAACATTCTGTTGGACGATACTATGGGTGAGTAAAGGGAGGCGGATTGGCAGCAGCGACGTCGGCAGGAGGAGCGCTTTGAATATTTTGAGGTCGCCGTTTGAAGAGCTTCAGTTAGTAAGTTGACGAGAGCACTCCCAGAGATGAGAGTGGGCTGTGTAGTGTATACTATACAACAGTATGGACGCCATACATCCGCGAATCGACGATTTTCTCTCAATTTCGGTCTGGAAGTTTCATCGTGAGACCACGAAACTGAGCTTTTTCGCAATTATAGCCACGAATACTATAGCGATTTTTCCTAAGTTTTTGCCGTTTCAGCCAGTTGCAAATTGCCGATCAGTACCTACATTAGTGCGCTTAAGGACCTAACAAAACTGGGGGACGGTGTATTTCATCTATTTTAGCCGCGAATTTTCTGCATTTGGGCCACCCAGAATAGCACTCTCTCGGGGGGCTCAGTCGAATATTCAGCCCACACTCTTTGCTGATATCACTCTTGTAACGTTACATTCTGATATAAATTCGTGGAAAGAAGCCAAATCACTGTCGAACCGTTTTACATAATACCTACATCCACGAATTAAAAGAACCTAAAAAACCTCATTTTTCCATATTTAAGCTTTTTCGGGGGCCCTGTATGATAAGAGACCCGGAGCGGTCCGCCCTCCTTGCCCCTACCTCGGTACGCTACTGCCCACACCATCAGAAGGTTTTACTGTGATTGTAGTACGAATACAAAACTGGGCCAAAAGTGCAGATTAGAGCAATAGATTGACAGTTTCCAGGACAAATGACTAAATAAAGTTCGATAGATGAAGAAATATGTTTAGCTTCATCAAAGCTAATTATACAGACAGAACATGGACATTTTACACTTTTAGCGGGATTGATAGACGGAACTGCAAGGTAAACTTGAGGTTTTGTTGTCTGTGAGTATCATCCATCAAATAAAACATTAATTCAGCTAATAAAAACGATTCGTTTGGAAACTCCAATTTTGGCCACCTGACTTCGTGTTTTCATGAAGTCTCGTGGGAATCACCGGTGGTACATAGGAATGTTTGTACGAGTTTCCAGGGCTCAAATCACACAATTTTCACCCCTTCAGCACTTCCAGGGCAATCAATTAAAATGTGTTGGCTTTTACCTGTCGAATTTTCGTCGTATGAATAGGAATTTCCAATGGGAAACGCTGACATTAATTTCATAAATTTCGAACCGAACCGAGGGCTGTGCTTAGCCGTGGGCTACATGTTGAACTGGCTTTGTGTGTTGACTAATAACTCAACTTCATGCGCCCAATGTTTCCAGTTTGACGGTAATTAGTTCTCGTGTAGGGGCGGAATGCTGAGCAGGGGACAGGGGAAGAGATTATGTTGATACAACAAGTTAGCTACTCCTTGATAAGTAAATTGGCTGAAGTTAAACTTTATTAAGAGGATAAGTATAGTAAGATTCTCTCTCTCTCTCGAGGACTTCCTCTGGGGGGGGGGGGGAATCGTTTACCTCACACATGTCCCTTTTTACATCTTCGTTTAACGACTAATCGAAATACCGCGAGCGGGGAGTTTCCAGTGATCATCCTCCTTGCCCAGTTCCAAGCCTTCGCACATCTAAATTGCTCTGTCAACCCTCCCCCAACAACCTTAAAGCTTTTAAACAGCAACCTCAAGTAGCGAAATCCCTTTCAACTACATGGTGGGGAGATTCAACTAGGTAACGAGGTAAGCTTCGGTTGATTAATTCATTCAAGGAAAGGCTAAAGGAGGTCGTATTTGCGATGAAATGGTAATGTTAGGGATCGGTCGGTGGATGGGGGGGGGGCTGTAGGGTTTGTGCCCTTCAGACAAATCTCTCCATAAATTGCTTTATTCGAAATTCGAGAATCTCACGTACTTCATCAGTACGTTCCAACTGCAATCCACTCGTTTTATACTTTGAATTGGATTACGAGAATAGTAATAATGTGAATTCCTTCGGTTTAATAAGAATTTAACGAGATCAGGCTTTTTTTTTCTTAAACTGTTTTTACTTGAGAAATTTATTCCTTTCAGATTTCCCCCGTTGAATATTAACAGATCCTAGTTAATACACTTTTTCTCACAACTCAGCCCTCTTGAATAATTTAAATTTTTGAAACCATCCATCCTCTCCGCGTGGTTTCACTCAGTGGCTCTATCAATCTCGTCTGTTGTTTCAACGAGCTGAAAACCCTTCCACGATTAATTTACGATTGCGCTCCAATGACACATCAAGCCCTATTGCTCTTCGGCTATTTGTCAAGGGACGTTTATAATTGAGGTTGATGGGTTGGTTGGGGCTGGCAGGGAGTGGCGATTTTATCTTTGTGGCTATTGGGTTTGCATTAAGCTGGGATTTATTCCTTAATTATAATTTTGCATTTTAAAGTCAATTTTTGTTGCAAACTTGCATGAAAGAAAGGGGAGAGGGGTCGATCTAGGGCCTTGTAAAAAAACAACAGAGCCTCTGAATGACAGTGATGAAACAACCAGTTGGAAGTTTACAGATGAAAAACGCTGCAAATGGCGTCTCCCTGGGCAGGATTTTATGTTGTCGAAGCTATAATCACATGATGGAGGGAGGAAAACCAACGAGGCTCACAGTCTCACACGGAGTACAGTCAAAACTAGTGATGCACGAGACCGAGACGAGACTTGAATGGTCTCGGTCTTGATCTCGCTCATGAGGGGTCGTCGAAAGTCTCGGTCTCGTCTCGTCTCGAAAAGTTAAAGGCGCGAATTCAAAGTATGTGTGATATTAGTGACGAGTGATCCTATTCTCGCCTCAATGATTACAGATGACGACGATAGATGAATTTATACTTTGCTTTCCTTCCTTGGTGACTCGTGGCACGAAGGGAGATAACTGATACACTACTGATTAATGACCAAAGAGCTTTGTTATTGCCCCAAAATAGAATCGTGCCTTTAAAACAATTGTCACACTGAGAACGTGAAAGGGGAACATCAGTTGGGAATTCAACGAGATCAACTCAAAATCTCGCACATGCCAACTCATTTAGTTCAAGCGAGTGAACTCTTTACCGCACGGCGTGTGTAAAGTAGGTCTTTACGCACGATGAACATCTGCTTAAACACTTCTTTAAGAATGATCATAGGAATAATAGATTATACGCCTGGGCAAGAAAGCGATTTTTGGAGGCCGAAAGAGAAAATTGGATCGAGACTCCAAAATCACTTTTTTGACGCGGTGTGTACAGTATTGTTTTTATTAAAAAATGGGCTGATTTTTCGGGCCATGGCGATAAAGTGAGTGTTTTATCCCCTAGGCTCTAAAATAATCAGCCGTTTAAAAAAAATAGTATCTAACATATAACGAGACACGTAAGTGCCATTTTACTTGCGAGTACTTTGTTAGGCTGGCGAGGCAAAGCCAAGTCGGCTAAATGAGTACGAGCAAGTGAATTGAGTTATGCACGATATTTTTCGCGAGACAAGTGAAATAGCAGTATATTTCACTTCGAGTGAGGGAAGTGGAGTTTTACCTGCGAGTTGTGTTTGGCTCATGAGGCAGGGCCGAGTGAGCTAAAAACAACGAGCAGAGTGAAAGCTTCTTCATCAAGAGTTGTGGATATTATTTTTCGCACGACCAACAGGTTTAATTGTCTTTCCTGCAAGTGTTCGGACGCAAGGGTAATTGAATACAGAACTTTTTTTCACTTTCCTTCACTAGTGAGTGAAAAACATTCCTGTTTCCTTCGCTAGCGAGGGAAAATGTGAAATTATGGGCATTCTGCCTTACTTTCCTTCACTAGTGAGTGAAAAAAAAAATAGTTGATATATATATAAAAGGTTGACGTTCTAGCGCTATACCCAGCAAGGGGAGTTAGCCTTTCTGTGTGGTGTTTGTGAGTGTTGTTCTAAGTTAGTCAAGTCTCAAGTCAAGTCCTGGTCTTACACTTCTTTTAAAATACATCGTTTTCCTCAGTCTTTTCGTTAAGTCGTGCCTATATTGTTTTATCCCTCTGGGCCCTGGTTAACAACACTACATATTGGCGACGAGATGAGTTTCAAATCCTCGCGGATGTAAGTGGATAATTCCTGGTCTGGAATTGTGGTCTGGTTGAATTCCACATTGTCTGTCTAACCCTTCTTGTCTAACCCTGGGGCGTCGAAAAAAAGTACCCAAGGGTCCTAACGAAGACCAGAACGAGGCTACGTCGGAGCAAACGTCGGAAGAGGTGAATTCCGACCAGTCAGAAGTCGTAGAACTCATGGAGTCAAGTGAGTTACCTGTCGCGCCAGCTCAAGTCGTCAAGGTTTGGCATAATCGGCTCCATACTGCCATTCTCCGAAGGCTCCGAACCCTTCGAAAATTACTTGGAGAGGTTGGAAGCTTTTTTTCAAGTTAATCGCCTCCCGGAGTCGGAAAAGGTCGCGTCGCTGGTGATCCTCATTGGGCCCCAGGTATACCAGCTCTTGAAAAATTTAGTCGCTCCGTTAAAGCCAATGGACATGTCATTCGTCAACATTATTCGAGACTTGAAGCAGCACTATGCTCCCACGAAGTGCGAGATCGCGGAGCGCTACAGATTCAACAAAAGGTCCCAACAACAGGGTGAGTCCGTCCAGTCTTTTATTGTCGCGCTTAAAGAACTTGCGTCGAATTGTAATTTCGGCGATTTCCTGGACCAAGCCCTGAGAGATCGTCTTATAGTCGGGTTGTCGGACGAAGCCATGGTCCAGCGTCTCATCGGCGAGAGCAAGTTGTCATTCGATCAAGCTTGCAAGGTTGTAATGGATATGGCGGCTGCGCGACGGGATACAAGAGCCATCAAAGAAGAGTCGGCGTGTTTAGCGATTCGAGCCCGATCGTCAAGCCGGTCAGCCGCTAAGAATTTACCAAGAAGTAAAAGTCAGTCATCGAGGCAGCTGTCTTCACGTCCGTCGTCGCGAAACCAGTCTCCGTTTCGCAAGTCTACTGCAGAAGAGCAATCGTCGAGGAATCGTCAGCCGTTTTCATCGTGTCAGAGGTGTGGTCGAAAAAGTCATCGAGGAGGCGAATGTCCTGCTCTAAACTGGGCATGCTTCACCTGCGGTCGTCAAGGTCATGTGGCTAGAGTCTGCCGCAGTTCACTCGTCTCAGCAATTTTTGCATGCTCGGTAAATAGTTCAGTAAGCACTCCTGTTAATATTCCTGTCAAATTAGGTCCAAAAGAGCCAGCCGTAACATTCGAGGCGGACAGTGGAGCAGCGTTCACTGTTATGCCCCACTCCTCGTTCAAACAATACTGTCCGAAAATTCGTCTCGTTCCCTCTCAACAGTTCTTGTCTGCCGCTAATGGGGAGAAAATTCAGGTCGTGGGACTTGCGAGTTTTGACACGGTCATCGTCGGCACGGAGGTATATGTCGTAATTTGTCAATTATCGTTACCGATGCGAAGCTCGTGAAGCCACTTATTGGTCGAGATTGGCTTGATAAATGTTTCCCAGAATGGAGAGGTGCTTTCTCAACTACCCCGTCTTTGAATTCAGTACAATCCCAGTCTGTTAGTCCTATAATCGATTCTCTTAAGTCAAAGTTTCCTTCAGTCTTGCCACCATCCAATTTAGGCCCCATAAAGAAATTTCAAGCTTCTTTTGTTTTACAAGAAAACGCTTCGCCCGTTTTCAGCAAAGCGTACTCTGTACCGTACGCTTTACGCGAGTCAGTGGAAAAAGAATTGAAATCTTTAGAGTCACACGGAATCATAAGTAAAGTCACAAGTAGTAAATGGGCGTCCCCAATCGTTATTGTGGCAAAAAAAGATGGTGGGATCCGGCTATGTGCCAATTTCAAAAATACGGTCAACCCGCAACTGAAGGTGGACCATTACCCGTTGCCCTTGATAGACGAAATCTTTAATAAATTAAAGGGATGTTCAGTTTTTTGTCGCATAGATTTAAAAAATGCGTATTTCCAAGTCGAAGTTGCTAAAGAGTATGTCAGGAATTACTTACAATTAATACTCATGTGGGTCTATTTCGTTATCATCGTCTTGTTTTTGGAATTTCTGTGGCCCCGTTTGTGTTTCAGTCGCTTATGGAACAAGTCCTCCTAGGTATACCTAAGTGTGCTGCATACTTGGATGACATTATCTGCCGTGGTTCGACGCTAGAAGAGTGTCAAAAAGTTGTGAGTCAAATTTTGTCGAAACTTGAAGAGTATAATGTCAAGATCAATTCGGACAAGAGTCGGTGGTTTGAAAATGAAATGCCATATTTAGGATTTGTCGTAGACGCCAACGGTATTCGTCCCGAACCAACTAAAGTCAAGGCCATAAGATCCGCCCCAGAACCAAAAAACGTCACGGAAGTAAAGGCCTACCTGGGGCTGTTAAATTTCTTTCATAAATTTTTGTCATGTCCCCCAGAGATTTTAGAGCCCCTTCATCATGACATGACATGACGGTTCACAAGGGGTGTATTCTCGTCGGTCACAAAGTAGTTATCCCCAGCAGCCAAAGAGAAAAAGTCCTCGAGTTGATTCACAAGGATCATCCCGGCATTGTTCGATCAAAGGGCCTCGCTAGATCGTGGGTATGGTGGCCTAAAATCGAACAGGACATAGAGCGAACCGTCCAGTGTTGTCCAGCCTGTCAGTTAAATCAGAACGATTCGAGTCCCAAATCCTACAAGTCCTTCCCGCAGTCCACTCAGTGTTGGCAGAGAGTCCACATTGATTTTTTGAAGCTAGGTTCGCGAACATTGTTTGTTTTGGTCGACGAGTTTAGTAAATGGCTTGAGGTCGTTCTAATGTCGTGTACAGACGCCAATAGCGTCATCGTCGTCCTTGAAGACATTTTCAGTCGTTTCGGCCTACCCCACACCTTAGTATCGGATAATGGACCGCCATTCTTTTCTAAACAGTTCTCCGCTTATTTACAAGGAAAAAAAATCCAATTTATTACATCACCGCCGTATCACCTACCCAGTAACGGGTTAGCGGAACGTGCGGTACAGAGTGTGAAAAAAGCGCTGTCGAAAAGTTTTCATTCCGAGGAATCTGTAACAGATTTTAATTTCAGACTTAAATTTGTCGTCGTTCCTTAACTCATACAGAAACACTCCGTCCACAGTTACTGGTCAGTCTCCCACGTCCCTTCTCCTGTCGTTTAGCGTTCGTACGCCTCTGTCCATGATCAATCCCGAAATATCCACATCTTTCCGTCCCAAAGAAGAGGAAGAAGGGAAAGAGCACAAGCCGTTCGTCACGAATGATAAGGTTTTAGTAAAAAATCCATTTCGCAAAGGAAATAGGTGGCTTCCGGGTCGAGTCATGGAAAAAATTAGTAGTGTCGTTTATTTGGTACGACTATCTGCCGGTCAAGTCCGCAAGGTCCACACCAATCATCTACGCCTCAGTTTTTTAGCGGATACCAATCATCCGGAGCCTAGACCAATTGAATACTCCCATATTCCTGTTCCCACAAGTGATCCAGTGCCTATGTTGGAAAAAACTAATAACGCTCACCGTCCAGCCTCGAGTGGTTCGCCTGGTGACCTTCCTCAAATTAATCCCATTCGAAAGTCGGTTCGATTCAGAACACCCCCTAGTCGATACTCCCCAGAACCTTAAGCGTTCATGTAAAATAGTAGTTTTTTTGAAAGTGTATAATTGTTTCGCGTATTTAAAAATTGTATATCAGTAGTAGTATTGTCATAACATTAAGTGAGGGGGGAGAAGTGTAATATATATAAAAGGTTGACGTTCTAGCACTATACCCAGCAAGGGGAGTTAGCCTTTCTGTGTGGTGTTTGTGAGCGTTGTTCTGAGTTAGTCAAGTCTCAAGTCAAGTCCTGGTCTTACACTTCGTTTAAAATACATCGTTTTCCTCAGTCTTTTCGTTAAGTCGTGCCTATATTGTTTTATCCCTCTGGGCCCTGGTTAACAACACTACAGTGAGTGAAAAAAAAAATAGTATATTGAACACCTAGGCCAGCCGTGCCGTGGCCGTGGCCATGGCCAGCCGAGACTGACCATTTTTCGAGGCCCAGAAAACGCCTTTCTGCGAGGCGTACACATTATTTTTTATCCTACGAAAGAAGGGGGAAAAATTGATAAATTAGTATTGAGTTTAAAACTGGAAAGTGGAATAAAAAGAAAACGTTTGCCCATCTGTACTTGAAAAAATTACAAAATATAAGTGCATCTAGACCAAGGTAAATAGACTAAAGAGGTATGCTCTTAATTTTCAACCAATTATTGTTTGTGCCATGACGTAATGGGATGACACATTTTTAAAAGATTAACAGATGGGACTTTTTCCAATTAAACAAAATTATCAACATTTCTGGGGCCACTTTTGAAATTGGGTGAACTACGCATTATTGCCTGCAGGACAATGTTCCAGTGAAAGAAGTGATTGCAGGATCCCTCAGTGTAATGGTTGGAGCAAAGAAAACTGTTGCAGGTGCAGGGTATCATCTCAGTTGTGGAACTTTTATAAATTCTTTCAAGATAGAGCTAAGTTCAGCAATTTTCTCGTTAAACAATGAGTTTTCGTGCCGACTCATCAATCAAGGTAGAGACCTCGCTACCGTTTCAATTAACAATAATATAAGCGCCCCGAAACACTTGGCTTCGTATTAAGGGTTCTCAGCGGTGTTTTTACAACAAACCGCACATCGACCAATACGCTCGTAAGGTGAGGGTGTGAATCGCCCAATTCCATCCTGGGTATGCGGCCAGGCCAGGCCAGGGGCCTTAGTATGAACGGTCGGGGGAAAAGCAGCATGCGGGATCTAAGGACGCCGTATAAGAAATAACATTATCCCGCCATAGCAATCACGTCTAGCGGCATTTTCGCACGAGTTCGTACTAAGGCCCCAGATGAGGCAAACAAATTCCTCGATATCGACAGTGATTGAATACGGCTAGGTTCCAGGCCGGTATTCTGGTCGAAGGACGCCATTAATACTGAACTACTTCTACTTTTAAGCCGGGAATACACTTGAGCCGAGGCAGACCGCTCACCGAACGAGGCAATCCGAGGCTGCCGAGGAAATACCGACAGTCGATGGCTCAGGCCGCACAGCGCATGAGGCAGGCCGAGCCTGTTCGCCGCTCAGGAAAAAGTCATACACACGAGCGTGCCTCGGCTTTATACATGACAGGGAACACTTTTAAACTTCAGCTTTATTGTCCAACCTATCTAAGAAATGCTCGTGAGCGTGATTGTCACGGGCAGCAGGGAAGCCCTTCCTTGCTACCTCATGAAGCTTATTGGTCGTTTCTCACTGATACACATGATAAACTCGCCCGTCACTGCGCTGAGAGCTGTCTGTACTGAATACACGGGGCTTCACGTGGTACGTATCAATTAACTGGGCCTTGAAACGGTACATAAGGTCTCAAGAACAACTCCGCCAAATTATATCGCTTTAAAAAAATTCCAGGCACTTATCATGGCTTTTCATTCATTTTTTGCTTGATCTAAAAATAAATTCCAAGGGAGAAAACTTGGTAGGGGAAGCTTCATTTGTTGAAGTTTGGTCCATAGAGGAGGAATAACATGGAGGGAGTGTCTTCCAAAATCCCTGACCAAATCATAACTGAAGGGAAAAGTATCTTTTCAAGTGAAGCTAACCTTCCGGGTAACATGTCAAAGACGGAAACCTCTCATTTGACATTATTTATCCATGTTTTTAATTTGAACCGCCTCGCAGTGACTTTATTTTCACGTTTTCTCACTTTATTTCATTTTTCGTAAACCCGGAAAAACCTCGAGTTTCCTGTTTTTTGTTATTCTTTCTAGTTTCTAGTTGATTTCACAAATAAACCAAACTCGACCTGCGCCGGCCTGCGCGCGCCGGGAAAGCATATTTCACATAACAGAACTAGAATTGTGGTTGTTTCATAGGCTTGCCCGCCGACAAAATCAGTAGATAAGCAATTAAATAAATGAAGTAGGCAACGAATCAATAAACCATATTATTTCTGCTCTGTTTCTTCCCAAGTAGATGACGTTCAGCAGCAGTCAACATGGGGCACTGATCAACTTTCGGCTGTTATGAACTGCTTGCCTTCAATGAACACAAACCCTGCGTGCATGCTTGTTAAGAATCATTAACTTCATCGACGGTCTGTGTGTACTACCCGTGGTCACTGACAGATAATAGATGTTTTGGATTCTTAATCGAAACAACAACACAACGTTGTATCATGGTTCGAGTGATGAAACTAGTGCGTAAGGCCAGACCCAACGATCCGGCGCCGACTGCGAATGTTGGCGTGGTGGTGTAGGGGGGATCGCACTTCACCGAAACTTTCTTCGCCCCATCACACCATTCGAATTTATTAAAATACAGTATAGTCTCTAATTGATACAATTTTCTTCAGAATATTTTTGGAGTCGTATATATGCCCAACACTTCTGTCAGTTCATTTTCGGAGTGACCTCTCTCAGAAGCCAAGTCAGAACTTGGAGCCGTACGTAAGAAAGTGTCAAGGGGCACGTGCCCCGACAGCAACCAGACAGTCGCAGCGCTTTGTTAAGTTATAGAGTGGGGGGGGGGGCTTTTATCTCACTATGTCAATTAGCAGCCGAGAAACAAAGTGGGTCTCTAATGAGCGAATCCCCAGAAAATTAGATTTTTATGAATCCAAACCTTCGAAATTGGTTTCTGTAAGTGACAGTAGACCCTCTGAATTGCTGGAAGAGTCATGGCAGCGAAATTCGTTATTTTAATCAGCCGACCCCGCAAAATTGCTTTTAAGGTGGGTCAAAAGCACGAAATAATACAGAGTTCGCTGCACGTGCAATGCTAGGGTGAAAAATAGGGTGTGTGCTGTATGGGTTATGAGAGGGAGTGATAGTCTTTGCCCACCCATCAGAAAACGCCCATGGGTGTAGCGACATCTGCGTGCATCGAACTCGAACCCCTGGGTCATCAAGTGAGCGGTCACCCCCTCCCACCACACCCCGTAAAAACCGTTTTTGGATCCTGCTTTCTCTTGCTCTGTGATCTGTTGTTTTTAATTCGTGTCCCTCGTCCAGAATGTAGCGTGAAGCTAATCATTTGCGGCCTGGATTATGTCCCTATTTCTCCCATAAAGCAGCGCGATTGTGTCAAGCAGCTGGTGTCCGTTTCTTGGCTCGATACTTTTTAGTTTCAGACTAATAAAGTTCGTTTCCAAGTATGCATCGTCGGGGTTTTTGGGTAAACATAGCAATTTCTGGCCGTATTGTTGTTAGTTTACGATGTAGAATGCTGCAATGTGCTTGTACCACTGTGAGTTAATTGCCAGTTATTGGATCCAACGAAACTGACGATCCATTCAGGAAACCGTTAATTTAGACTCAAACTATAGAGTTTTGACCCTAGAAATTGACTGTTGAGCTTAATACCGGGCACGCCCCGACTCGTGAATTGACAATTCAACCATTCAAACTGAGTAATTAGCCTACCTAAAATAACTATCTTGAAAAGTCACAATTTTTCGACAAAACCTCTACGGAAACAGTGATATTTGCTCGAGAGATTTGATAATATCGCGCTAGACGCTGACTATTAATGCAGAAAACTAGAATTTAGTCCCCAAGAACCACACTTTCACTTCTCGACGCCCCGAAAATGGTCCAACTCACCATCTTGGACAATTTTGTGGCACAAAATGACCACTCATCCTGGGAAATGTTGATTTGTTATGTCAGGATGGTCATATCGTCTGGTTAAATACTCTAAAGCTTGAGTACTGATGATAATTCCATCAAGCTGATCCCGAGGCCTGAACGAGCCAGTCAGTTTTGCCGTCCACACACTCAAACTTTCCGTAGGGAAAGACTGGCCGGGTAGCCGGGCCTTTAGACTGTGGAGTATCAAACCGGAATTGTAATACGGACCCCAAAAGCTTCAATAGAGCAATGTGTGCTCGGGAGACGTCGGGAATTCGCCCCGTGCTTTCATGTTTACTGAATCCGCTTATGGTCTGAGTTGGTGGTCCATAAATCGCCTACAGCAGTCAAACACGAAAAGCAATCCAGTTCCCTACAGTAAACCAATCTCTTACCCACCGGCTTAGTTGAAAACAGATCATCGTCGAATATGCCGTGACTACACTGGCATTAGAGGCGAGATGAGATGACAAAACGTCTGGGTATTGAGATTCGTACCATTATGAATAGATCGTGAAAAGTGACAATGTTGGAGGGTCGCGGTCGTATCGTAATCTCACATTTGATGGATATTTGTTCAATGCAAATAAAAAGTACAGGAAGACGATTACTATTACTATGAATGTCAGAAACCACGTAGGCGCCTTAAAAACGAAGTACCAAGGGACTTTACGGGCATAGTGTGTTAAAATTACCGTCAAAAATATTTCTATAATTTGATGTTCAAATTTTCTTCCCGGACAAGAAGAAACATAAGATATATTTCAATAAAACAGAAAATAAGAAAACTTATCAATTTTGTTTATTACGTTTGTTTACATTGAGCAGGAAAGGAAACATGGGAAGTTCTGTGGCTGTCCCCTTGAACTCCTCTTTCTTTCAAGGCTCCCTCCATGTTATTACTTCTCTATGGTTTGGTCCCTCATTATTTTTTTTACTCCCGTGACGTCAATTTTGACAAAAATGTCCTTAGTTACGAGCATACCTCTGTAAGTCTATTTACCTTGCATCTAGACAAACGACAACGCTTCAGTGAGTGGGAAAGTTGGTTGGTGTGTAGGAGTGTGGAGATGTGTGTTGCGTGGTAACGAGAAAACCCCCTGCAAGAATAGGAAACGAAATGCGATAGCCATCCGAAGCGCAATCTTGGTGACAAATTTTGGCAAACATTTTCATGCCTAGACATAAAAATCGTATTTTCATGACAGTTGCGAGTCATGAAATCACGCGTTTCCACATCGAGTAGGATAAAAATTACTATTTTCACCTAGCTCATCTTTTCAAGTAAAAATCAACTTCCCCGTTGGGGTACCTGGCGAAGGGGAAGTATCACTTCCCTCCCAGATCGTGCGAAAACCATCATGTATAATTCGTGAGAGAAATGTGCGTGTTTCCAACGATTATGTTACAAAAAGTAAATTTTTTTCCATTATTTTATGTCATTTTGTGCGTTGGGGGGGGGATATGTCCACCCCTTGGATCCACCGCAGCACGGAGGCCCATAACACAATAGCCGTCTCGGCATGAAACAATAAGGTCATTTCATTGTTAAAATGTTCTGTATTCATGAATGAGCCATCTTTTTTTTTTTTTTTTTTTTTTTCATTCTTTTAATTCCGAGACCGAGACCAGTCTCGGACCATATGCCTTTCGTCTCGGTCTCGTCTCGGAAATAGCGGTCTCGTCTCGGTCTCGGCTCGAGTCCAGAAAACTTGGTCTCGGTCTCGGTCTCTCTCCAGAATCACTAGTCAAAACTTGCCATTCAGAATTCGACGATACATGTACCCTGAGTATTCAGTTATAGTTGGCTCGAGGGTGGATCCACGAGTTATATTCTATAATAATGCCGAATAATCAAAATAAGATTAGATTCCTAGAAATACAGTAGTCATAACAAAATTAAAGTATATAAACCCCCTACAAGAGATATTGTTAGAGTCAGTCGTATCAGAATCTTTGTCAGTGTCACTTCCTTTAGTATTAAGTCGCGAGTTTGTAAAGTATTAAAATAAAGTTTCGTGTGTAAATAAAATTAGTTCTTTTTAAAAAGGACTTTTCCACGCCGCGAAACATAACTGGCGCCCGAACAGGGACTTGTAGCAGGCATTCAGGTGAACGTGCATCGTACAAAAAGTGTGACCATTTGTCCCACTTTTCGACACTTTGCAATGTGAAAGTACATCGCAAAAAGAGTGACCATTTGTCCCTCTGTACACTTCACCAATCCAGCCAGAAGACTACAGTCGAAGAACATTCATACTCAGCGCAAGCTAAAAGACACGACAGATTCAACAGGAAACGTTGTGGTCAATTCCCCAACGCCAAAGATCAACGCTTTCTAAACCCGTGGTCAATTCCCCGGAATTGGAAGTCGCTTTTCCCGCCTGGACGACTACACTCTCACGAAACGTTATCCCGAGAAGACGTGATCAATTTCCCGGCGACAACGGACTGACGTTTCAGAAGGTTTTTCCAGAGAAGAACGTGATAAATTTCCCGCTCAACAAAGAAAAATACGAATGGTAGTAGACTACAGAAAATTGAATGAAAAAATGATCGATGATAAATTCCCGCTACCCGTGATCGAAGACCTTTTAGGAAAAATAGGAAGAGCAACATATTTCAGTACTATAGACTTAGTTTCGGGATTCCATCAGATCGAAATGGACCCTGAGTCGGTTCCAAAAGCCGCATTTAGCACAGAGGACGGACATTATGAATTCCTCAGAATGCCGTTCGGATTAAAAAATGCCCCACCTACGTTCCAAAGAGCAATGAACATCATTTTCTCCAGAATACCCAACGTACTTGTTTACATGGATGACATTATAGTATTTTCCGATAACATTGACGAACACATTAAACATTTAAGAAAAGTTTTCGAATTATTAAAGACTCATAATCTCAAAATTCAACTCGATAAAACGGAATTTTTCAAAAAAGAACTAGCCTACTTAGGACATATAATATCGAAAAATGGAATTCAACCTAACCCTCATAAATTAGAAGCCATTGCCAAATTCCCCATACCTAAGACACAAAAACAAATAAAACAATTTTTAGGACTAACCGGATACTATAGAAAAATGATTAAAAACTATGCTAAAATTACAAAACCATTAACTGTCATGTTAAAAAACGATGCTATTATTGACCCCTCAAATGAAGACTGTATCAACGCAGTTAATACTTTAAAAGCGCTACTTCAGAACAGCCCCATTCTCCAATTACCTGATTTTTCTAAACCATTTTTATTAACAACAGATGCATCTAACTATGCAATCGGTGCAGTACTATCACAATCAACAAACGGCAAAGGTTTACCTGTATCATACGCATCCAGAACGCTCAATAAAAGTGAAGAAAATATGAGCACTATAGAAAAAGAATTATTAGCTATTGTCTGGGCATGCAAACACTTTAGACCATACATATATGGTAGACACTTTACTATACAGACGGATCATAAACCCCTCCAATATTTACATAACATGAAAGAACCAAGCGCAAAAATGCTAAGATGGAAATGCTTATTAGCAGACTACGATTTCGACATCAAATACGTTGAAGGAAAAACAAACTACGTGGCAGACGCCCTTTCTCGTAACCCTATTCAAGAAATAAATGCAATAGAAGAATCAAATGAATCAGAGATAGACCCAGATGAAGTTCTCAATAAATTTCTCGAAGAAACTCAAACTGGAAATGAAGAAACAATACGAGAAGAAGACGAAGACAGCCTAGTCACTATCCACTCTCAATTAAGTTCAAAAGGAAACATAGTAATAATCAGCGGCCCCGAAAAATATGTTAACATAGAAAAGCATCAAATACTAATCCAACGAGGAAACCCCGAAGTACAGAAAACGATGAATCTATTTAAAGGAACAAAAAAGAGAACTATATGGAATGCTTCCTGGCCCATACATGGAAGATCTTGAAAAACAATGTTTAGAATTTCTCGACCCAGCAAAAACATATGGAGTCTACTGTTCAGATAAAAATTCCAGCATAGAAGACAAAATTTTAGACGACATATTCCTTAAATTCCAATATACAGTAGAAAGTAAATACCCTTCAGTTCGAATAAAAAGATACAGAAAAATTAACATTGACGTAGAAGAAAAAGACGATCAATCAGAAATCATTTCAAACCAACACGTAGGAAAAACATGTCACAGAGGAATAAATGACGTCTACCTCAATTTAAAGAAAAAGTACTACTGGCCTGGCATGCTTACTGATATAACCAAATTAATTAATAATTGTAACATTTGCAAACAAGTCAAATATGATAGACATCCTCCGAAACCAGAATTTCAAGTAACATTAACACCAAATAAACCCTTCGAGATATTACAAATGGATATACTATTCTACAGCAACTCCCATTCCCCATACTTACATTCATTGATTGTTTTTCGAAAAAACTAACCGCTTATAAAATATCAAGCAAGAATGCCGTAGAAATAATTAATAAATTAAAAGAATATCTCGGTATATTTCCCCCACCTATAGAAATACAATCGGATCAAGGAAAAGAATTCGCGAACGACGCAGTTCAAAACTTCTTGCAGTACAATAACATTAACCTATACCTAACAACTCCAAATTATCCCAATTCAAAAGGTTTAATTAACCGAGCCCACTCAACCTTTATCGAAATCATGAATACTGTAAAAACACAAGACCCCTCATACTCCCTAACTAACATCATAAGAATAGCCCTTATCGCTTGTAATAACACACCTAATCACAAACTTAAACTTACCCCTAATGAAATCACATTTGGCACATTACATAAAGAAACTACAAACCCTAACTTCATTCTAGAGCAAAAAACGGAAGAATACCACAAAGAGAAAGAATTAATTCATAAAGCCATTAAAGAACAAATTGAAAAAGAAAAAGAAATCCGTACCGAACACTATAATAAAATTAAGATAGCTAAGTTACTAAACTCCAATTTTAGCTCCATTATTGAAAATAACCAATATTTTAACTCTTTATACATGAATATCGCGCTGCTTACCCTAAAAATTAACGACATAGATGCTTCACTAGAGTTCTGCAAATTAAACACAATCCATAACAGTATAATATCCAAAAACGAATTAAAGAATTTATCTGAAAATAATAAAAATGTGGAAATAATATCCAATTCGCCTGAAATATTATGGCAGATAAGTAAAGTACACTGCTCTGTAACTCCTACTCATGTTCATTATTTTATACAATTACCGCTAAAAACCCCACTAATTGAAACTTTCTTTTTACTCTCCTACCCCTTTGAAGATAACCAAGAAATTAAAACCACTACGGTATATCCTCCATTCGTATTGAAATTAGATAAACTCTATACGGGAAAATGTGAACTCATAATAGATTATTACTACTGCACAGAAACTTCAGAAATTAATGACACTTGTATAAATAACTTAGTCTCAAATAACGTAAATGAAAATTGTATCACGACCTCCATACCTATGCCTAAACCATTTATTAAATTTGTCCCTATTATTAATCAATATCTTATATATAAAACCCCAGCGTTAACAATTCGAAATCATAGAAGCAACTTGACCATAACTACAAAAAAGACATTACTATTAGCATTAGGAATTGATGAATCTCTAAAAAACGAACCACCTTTGTATGAATATTCAGAAACCTATCCTATAGACTTGGACGTAGTAAAAACACACACTAGATTTTTAAATTTAAGTTTCGAAGAAGTTCACGACCTTAACATAAAAATGAATCCTTTTGAAGAACTAGAAGACTCTACTGAAATTAACCATACTCCCATATTATATACTCTATCAATGCTTTTCATAACACTTATCTGTTGATATATACTGTTTAAAAACAAAAATGAAATTTGCCAATGTATTAAATCAAAAATCTCTACTCCTGAAAGAAATGATCAAGATGAAATTAATGAAAGAACACCTTTTCCAACTATTAGAATACCACTAGCAACATTAAATTAAATTTATTGTCACGAGGACGTGTCAAACTTAGGAAGGGAGGAGTTATATTGTATAATAATGCCGAATAATCAAAATAAGATTAGATTCCTAGAAATACAGTAGTCATAACAAAATTAAAGTATATAAACCCCTACAAGAGATATTGTTAGAGTCAGTCGTATCAGAATCTTTGTCAGCGTCACTTCCTTTAGTATTAAGTCGCGAGTTTGTAAAGTATTAAAATAAAGTTTCGTGTGTAAATAAAATTAGTTCTTTTTAAAAAGGACTTTTCCACGCCGCGAAACATAACTCACGTTCTTGGCCAGTTTTCAGCACTAGCCGAAGCACATCAGGACAGTGACTTGAATCGGAAGTACATCAGTCATGTGTGACGTGTTCTCTAGGCCATTAACAGTAGAAAAAAAAGAAGAAAATCGCGGCTCAAACTTCGCGGGCCTACAACGGGATGCGGGCCTGTTTCCTCTCAAATCATGAAACATAAAAATAAACAACAATTTTTAAACCATTTTGAGGTGGTGTCATAACTATTATACGAGTAATACATTGAATTGGCTAAAACTCTGGGTTCCACGCGCATGCGATACGATTGCATTGATAATTCCGACGAACTTTTAGACAGACAATCGATTTTGCCGAGTCGTAGCATTCTCCTGTCAACGCAAAGTGACAACACAAAGGCTCTTCACTCATATTCCCTCAGTACAAATCACAATTGTAGGTAGGTATACCGAACTTCGTGAATAGAAAATGAGAGTGAGAGATTTCAAAGACCAACCAACCCTTTCCCACTCCACATTTCATCACAACATCTGTAATATCGCTTCCCATCACAGTCCCTTGGGGCGATGGGGGAAGGGGATTCCGTGGCGTTACCGCTGATTGAAGGATGGTACTCTGTGAAGTGTGTTGATAGGCGAGAGAGGGGTGACTCATTATAATCCTGATGAAGTGGGGAACAGCTTCTGGTTCAATATAGCGCTTCTCGTATCGGGTAGGCTTTCTCGAGGAACAAGAGGTGGGCTTTTAGGCTGCTATGCTGGAATTAGTTGGCGTATTTAAAAGTGGCCACCCAATGGGGGGAATGTTATATTCCTGTACCAGGACCGGGAGAGCACAATTAGAGCGAAGAGTCGAAATCCTATTCTAATGTTATACGTAAAACTTCTTTTGTCTCAACCACTCCACACCAAAGTCATTAACATTACTGAGTGGGCCAACAGTCTTTGCAGCAAATTTGGCCATTGAAGAGTCATTCAGATCTGTAGAAATCCAGATCGTTCATTTAAAAGGACCAGACGCCGGGGCCCGAGGCGGCAAGCTTAATTTTAGTAAAGAGCAAAACCCATAAAAGTCGTATTTCGAAGGAGCCAAACTCGTCAAAAGGGTTTGTATGAACGAAACCCGTCCACACCGGAGGTGGCTAGCTTAGCGCTAGGATGGGCTGGAGGGTAGATAGGTGGCTAGCGACTGGCCAGGATAGCAGGTGGGATGCACGCATGGATAAATAGGCGTTTCTTTTTTTCTTCTATTTTTCTTAAGCTTTTGAATGGATGCAGAGCTCTTGAGGAGTGAATTCTCTTATTTCCCATTCAGACGCTGTCTCTGAGCCTTGGGAATATCGCGTATTTACCTAATTCCGTAAAAAAAAAGTTGTTAATGGAAAATTCTGTTCCGAAGTATGATATTTCTTTCCTGGCAAAATCGATTTATTGGTTTTTGGTTGCACGACACAAACCAAACAAGAGAAGAGCTAGGGGAATT
Source organism: Corythucha ciliata (assembly GCA_038030265.1). Classification (NCBI taxonomy): domain Eukaryota; kingdom Metazoa; phylum Arthropoda; class Insecta; order Hemiptera; family Tingidae; genus Corythucha; species Corythucha ciliata. The sequence continues at coordinate 564,060 of CM075941.1, read as the reverse complement.
CAATGTCCTCTACAAGGAGTTGCGAGGACTCGGAGTGGAGAGGAGAGGAATGCACGCAATTATTTTTATTTAAAATAGAGGACAATGACTAAGTAAAGAGAGTTAGCACCCTAAAACCTGTTTCAAGCTGAATGAGAGAGAAAAAAGGACCCGCCGCCCACAAATGTCCAAGCAAGCATCCAGGGTAGAACAGTGGGAGCGGTTCGCCTAGATAGCCGCTAGGAGTCTACCCAAGCATCCAAGCTCTCGGCGCGGCCAGGACAATTCATTACTTTGAGTTCGTTTACTTTATAATTTCTAGAGCGCGGATGGAGAATGGGCGTGTTCTTGATGGCTCATTCTGGTATGTAAGGGAGTGAGGTGGTCGTGTAACAGTGCTGTGCATGAAGTGTTGTTTTTTGAAAATAAGGTTGGAATAGTATTGTAGGACCGACAGTTCATGTTGTATTTGTAACAGGGGAAGATCTGAAGCGGCTATTGTACTAAGTACGGGGCTGGTGCGGTGAACGCCTGTGATGGTGCGTAGGGCCTGGTGGTGAAGAGTTTCTAAGGGTTTTAGCCACGATTTTCTTGCTGCACCAAAAAATGCCAGGCCATAGCTGATTTTTGAGCATAAGAGGCTCTGGCAGATGCGGCGTAGTGATGTACTTTCTGCTCCCCATTTTTGGTTAGATAGAGTTTTCAGGAGGCATATTATTGTTTGACAATTTTGGATAAGGTTTGATATTTGTGGTTTTCAGTTTAATTTTTCGTCAAATGTGATGCCGAGAAATTTGTGAGTGGTAGCGAAACATACTGGTTGGCCGTACATTGTTAGACTGGGAAGTGTGTGGTGACTACGAATACGACAGAAATGGATTCCGACTGTTTTTTCCGGAGAAGAGCGGAAGCCGTGTTTGCCTGCTGTTGTGCTGACAGCATCGATAGCTTTCTGTAGCTCTTCGATACTGTCCGTGTCGAGTGGCATTTTGAGGTACAGTGCAAGGTCGTCGACGTACAATGTTTGGCCGGTGGTAGAGCTTCTAATAGGGAGTTTGTTGCAATTTGGAAGAGATCTGTGTTGGTAACGGAGGCCTGGGGGACGCCATTGAGTTGAATGCATTTCGTGGATTGGTGGTTACCTATGCGAATTCTGAAGAAGTGATCTGTCAAAAAGTGTTGTATCATTTTAGGTAAATTTCCTTCAAGACCCCATGTCTGTAGTTGATTTAGGATGCCCAGCTGTAGTGTTAGCAGCTGATGTCAAACCAGCAATCCATGTTGGATCACATGGTACGATCCGCAGCGACCCCCGCAACGCCACCACCTTCGCCGTTAACATTTGTGCCCACCTTCGACCACTTTGATCACGCCAAGGAGTCGTTCCGTCAATACAGGTACCGTTTCGAAAACTACTTACAACTAAAAAAAATACGGATAAGTCTGCCTGTCTCCAAATGTTGGTGAATTCCATCGGCCCTGATGGCTACAAAATTCTTTCCTCCGTTGCGGCCCCTTCTGAACCAACGTCGCTTGACTACGACGAATTAGTTACACAGGTCGAGAAACACCTTTGTCCCAAGGTCAATATTGTTGTGGAACAACACAGATTCTTCAACTGCGTGCAGTCCCCCCAACAGTCTATCTCGGCGTTCGTCGCTTGCCTCAAGCAACATATTGCAGATCGTGGGTTTAGTTGCGGCTGCAAGTGCACATGCGATTGTGACAAAAATATGCAAGATATGCTGTTACGTGCCCAGTTCATTCGGGGATTACAGGACCAGCGCATGCGAGAGCAGCTCCTTCTTCGAAACGATCTAGTTTTGCAAACCGCCGTCGACTCCGCGGTAGCTTTCGAAGCGTCACTTGAGCACAGCAAAGAGCTAAGCCGCGATAAAGCTGGCGACGAAGTACACCGTGTTTCACGACTTTCCAGACCACAGACCCCTAGGCGTTCGCGTTCGACTGGCCGCTCAGTGTCCCGTTCAACACGGCCAAATCGGAAAAGCCATAAAGTTGACTACGGCGCCCTCGGAATTTCAGGTCTATGCCTCCGCTGCGCGAAAAACACACATAAGGCGTCCGAGTGCCGAGTGGACAGGCGTAAACTCAAGTGCACGGCGTGTGGTCGTTCTGGACACGTTCATACAGTATGCATCACGACCTTGACGAAGCAAACTGTTTATACAACATCTAGCCTTCTGACTCAACCAACCACCTGGACTCTCTGGGCATCAATTCGGTTGTTGACGTTTACGGATCTGACGAAAAATACTTCGCAGATGTACTGATTGACGGAAAACGACAAACTTTCGAAGTCGACTCGGGCGCAGGGTTGACGTTACTCCCTGAAAAAGAATTCTATCGTCTCGGCCTTCGAGAGTGAAATTCCGCACCTACACCGCCGAAATATTCAGCCCACTGGGAAAAATTGATGTTACAGTAACATACAATAACATTGAATCCAAAGAGGAGCTATACGTAGTCCCATCACAATTTTCCCCTTAGTGGGCAGGACGTGGATTCGCCACTTAAAAATCAATTTGGCCGACATTGATCACAAAATTCATCCTTCACGGATTACACCTCTTAACACAGTCGATCCAGTATCAGACATTATCGAAAAATTTCAGGACATTTTCCAACCAACCGTCGGATGCGTTCCCAAGTTTACATGCTCGCTCAAGCTCCGTGAAAACGCCAAACCCGTCTTCATCAGGAAAAGAGAAGTCCCCCATGCCTTACGTGCTGCTGTCGAAGCAGAGCTGGACGAACTCGAGCGAGACAACATAATTACAAAAGTCGAAATGAGCGATTGGGGCTCACCTTTGGTGGTTATTCCCAAACCGGACGGGAAAGTTAGATTGTGCGTCGTCTATAAAGTCGGCGTTAACCCCCAATTGCAGGGGGCACATTACCCTATTCGCCGGATTGACGACATACTGACACAACTCCGGAATGCGACTTATTTCTGTCGTCTTGACCTATACAAAGCCTACCTACATGTACCAGTGGACGACACGAGCAAACAAATACAAACGATTTCGACCCATCGAGGTACCTATCTCGTAAATCGCCTCTCCTTCGGAGTGAAGACGGCTCCCAGTGAATTTAATAGAATCCTCGATCAAATACTCACGGGACTTGACGGTGTCCTGTCATATTTTGATGATATCATTATTTTTGGCGACTCGTTCGAGGAGTCTTAAGTGTCTCGAACGTTTGCAGCAAAACAAACTGCATCTAAATCGGCAAAAATGCACCTTTTTTCAGGAAGAAATCTCCTACCTTGGGTACGTCATACGCCGAAACAAAATTAGTAAGTGCCCTCAGAAAGTAAAAATGATACAGAATTTACGCAGGCCTACCAATGTGGAAGAACTCCGTCGTTTCCTCGGCATGGTAACGTTCTACGCCCGGTTTATACCAAACCTTTCAAGCATTTCCCACCCGTTACGTCGGTTACTTGAAAAGAACCAAAAATTCCTCTGGTCTTCCACATGTGAGTCAGCCTTCACCAAACTTAAACTCGAAATCAGCAGCGACCGAGTGCTCACTCCCTACGATCCAACGCTACCGGTCGTCGTTGCTTGCGACGCCAGCCCTACAGGCATAGCCGGCGTTATGTCTCATGTTTTGGATGGACATGAACACCCTGTAGCTTTTGTCTCTCGAGCACTGACTCCGTCGGAAAGAAATTACAGTCAGCTCGACCGCGAAGCTCTTGCGATAGTCTTCACCGTGGAAAAATTCTACATGTACGTGTACGGGCGTGAATTTACACTGATCACCGACAACAAGCCTTTGACTAGAATCTTCCACCAAAGTTCGAAACTTCCGGCTATGACGGCAACACGCCTACTGCGCTACGCCGTTTTTCTGAACGGTTTCAATTACAAAATACGGTACAGAGAAGCAAGTAAACACCAAAACGTCGATTATTTTTCCAGGCACCTACCAGCTCATAATTCGCCTTCCCGTGGCATCAGTGAAGCCTTGAGCAAAGAAGTCACAGACATGCAGGACCAAACTCTAAACCAAATTTCTACCGTCTCTCTCTCGAGTGACTTGATCGCCACCGCAACTGCGAGGGATCTAGAGCTAGCCCAATTAATTAAGGATCTGCGTACTGGAAAGCGGATGGATCCGGATTTAAGTGTGAACAACGATATTCTTTTCAAAGGCTATCGTGTCATTATTCCGGCTCGTCTACGTTCCACCGTCTTAGACGAACTCCACCACACCCATGTGGGTATCGTTAAAATGAAACAATTGGCTCGCCGATACTGCTACTGGGCAACCATCGACCGTGACATCGAAAAACTTGCAAAATCATGCGAAGCTTGTGCATTAGCTCAAAAGAGTCCCTCTAAAGTACCGAGTCACTCTTGGGACGACCCAATGGACAATTTTGAGCGCATTCACGTTGACTACGCGGGTGAATTCCTCGGACACCACTTCCTAATACTCGTGGATGCCAAGTCAAAGTGGCTCGAGGTAAAAGTTTCAAAATCCGTTCCTACATCGGAACTGACCATGAACCAGCTGGAAGACATATTCAGTTTTCATGGCTATCCCCGAGTCCTCGTCACGGATAACGCAACAATCTTTAAAAGCTCAGTATTCCAAAACTACTGCGGATATCGTGGCATAGAGCAAAAATTCACGGCTCCCGGACACCCCGCCACTAACGGCTTAGCGGAGCGTTCCGTGCAAACAATCAAGAAAAAACTACTTCGAATGTCACATTCGCACACCCATCTGCCTCTCCGAGACATGGTACGAGAAATCCTCTTCCGATACCGCGCCACGCCACTTGCCTGTGGGAAGACGCCTGCCGAACTTTACCTCGGCCGAAACCTTCGAACGCGCCTCGCCATCATGTCCCCGGGACACACTCGAGCCTCCCCCAAACGGCCCATTCCGTTCCCTGGACACCGACAACTCCGCGTGGGAGAACGCGTTCAGGTGAGCTGGTACCATAACAAAAAACCAACATGGAAGTTCGGCGTAATAAAGGAGCGAGTTGGTCGTCTCCATTACATCGTACGCCTCGACACTGGCCTTACGCTAAAGAGGCACATCGATCAAATGCGAAGTACGCTAGTCACACCAACGCAACCACCGCTGTCGAAAACGCCGTCGGAGAAGAAGGTTTCCTTTGAAGAAGATCGACACTCTGTGGCCGCCCCCGCAAGGCAAGGCCCACGTACCCCTCTGCTACCAATAGCAATTCCTATGGGAAACCAGTGGCCCGACGCCTGCGTTAATGATGGCATTCCGAATCAGCCACCACACCATAAAGAACAGCCCCCAGTTGGTGGCTTGGCCGACCAAAATGGAGTTTTGGTCGAGGGGCGACCTCAACGCCAACGTCGCCCTCCAGGGTATCTCAGCGATTACGCGTGGGAGAGTTAGTAGCGTTAGCAGTGCTAGCTACCCGTAGACCTGCTTCTTTGATTTTAGCGCTCCTCTCCCCCCCCCCTCATTACCTTTTCATTCTCTCCCTGTCTAACTATCTATTCATTATCAATCATGTAATTTGAGAGTGCCCTTGGGAGGGAGCTCGGAGAAAAAATTTGTGGAGAAGGTTTGTTCAAAATGGTCGGCAAATAATTCAGATGTATTATCAGTTATAGTCCCTCCCATGTTGATGATTGGGGGGAAAAAAAATCGGCTATCGACCCTGTAGCGTGCGTATTTTGTGCCAGAGATCCGAGGATGGTGTCGTAGTTTTGATTTGGGATATGTACGATTCCCAACTTGACCTTTTTGCTTGTAGACGGATTTTTCTTTCAAGTGCTCTGAGTTGTTTATATTTGATGAGATTTGCAGTTGTGGGATATTTTTTAAATCGGATGTATTCTTTGCGGGTTCGACGGTGGGCTGCGTGGCATTCCCCTGTCCACCAAAGGACGGATGCACGCTGAGTGTTCGGAGAGCGTTTGGGGATGGAGTTTGTTGGCTGCGTTCAAAAGAGCTGAGGTGAAATTTTGAGTTTTGTTAACTGGGCAGTTGGTATCCTCGGGAAGCACTATCCCCTCCCTAAAGCGGTCCCAATCACATTTGGATAAGTTCCATTTTGGCTGTCGTGTACTGATGGGACGTGATTGTAGCAGGGATATTAATATTGGTTGATGGTCAGAACCATAGTCTTCGTCCTATATGACATGCCATTCAAGGGCTGGAGTTAACCTGGCCGAGATAAAGCTGAGATAAATTGCACTTTTCGAGCCACTGCGTACGTCTAGATGAGTCGGTGTACCATCATTTAAGATGTTTAGGTTGTACTGCTGTGTTATGTTGAGGATTTCGAACAACCAAATTGATCAGATTTGGCAATTTCAAAACTAAATTTCAATGGTTTTTCTTATTTCAAACCCGAATTTCGCGAATTTTCAGGCTTTTAAAAACCATATTTCGTGGTTTATAGCTGTTACTGAAATCAATTTTACAGGTTTGGATAACTCAGACAATTAATTTTGGTCTTTCATAAACCAAATTTCTGGACTTGGCCCATTCAAAACCGTAATTTTGTCATTTTGGCTCTTACAAACCCCAATGTTTACAGATTTTCATTGTTTCATAAACCAATTTCTCACGGGTTTGGCTCCAGTAATCCCCAAATTTTTCACGGATGCTTGCTGTTTCAAAAACCGAATTTCGAGGTTTTAGCTACTTCAAACCAAATTTTCAAGCGGATCCCCCTCCCCCACAACTAACAATTCGACTTCGGACGAACTTCGCTACTACTGATTCAAGTGTGAGGGAAAACAAATCAGATATTTAGATCGTAGAACTAGGAAGTTGGAAAATAATTGAATAACTTACTTTTGTATTATTTGGTCGTATCAATTTGCTGACAAATTATTGAAATTGGATTTTGAAAGAATCCATGACATTTTCTCATAAAAGAGCGAGGATCGGGCGAAATATCGTGGTATGAAAGAACCAAAATCATGGCGTTTGGTTTTCGAACGATCCGAAGTTTTTCAAATAAACCCGGGAATAATATTGTGGAAGATGCTATGTCGGCGAAACGATTTTTGAAGAAGTGAAATCCACCAATTGGGCTTTGAATGAGCCGTTTCTGAGAAACGATAGTTTTCCAGCGTTTAAGTTTTAAATAATCATTAAATTTATTAATATATTAATTAATTTCTCGAGACAAGAGAGTGGAATGATCCACTACAATTTTTAGTTTCCAGAAAAAAATGTCACCCCGGGTGGGGTTCGAACCCACAAACTCCAGACCACTAGTCTAGCGCCTTCACCAATTAGGCTACCAGGGAGTGAAAACTGAGTGAGAACCATCCCAGGTAATTTCCTTGTCTCGGGCAATTAATTAATTTCTTAATATAAATTTAATTACTATGTAAATTTATACCGGACAACATCGTTTAAAAGTTTAAAATAATAACGATAGTTTTTAGTTTTTCGGCAGAGTAGGTTCAAAGTTGGCTACGGCCTTGGTTGAAGTTTTGCTGTTGTTGGGTCTTCTTCACGGTCGAAGCTATTCGTGGTAGGTGTAAGGACTTTGTCTACGATTTCCGGAGGCGTATTTTCATGTGGCTCACATGACATGCACTGGTTTTCCGGCATTCGTTTAGCTTTTCCGGAGCACATGGTGTCTAAAAATGAAGGAGCTCAGCCTCTTCTTTTCCTCAGATTGTCCAAAATTAACAAAAATAAATGAGTGGAAAAGTTTTAAAACGAGGACACCTGGCAACTCTTTTCAAATATCCCAGCAAACAAACCTCCTTCTGTTTCCTTTTTAAGACAAGCTGAGGAGCAGAATAAAAAGCAAACCGAGCTCTTGAAAAGCTTCTTACTGACCGAAAATATTGTTTTTGTCTCTTTATTATCAGTTAATCCCAAACCGGGTTGAAAAACTCGAATTTTTATCGCATAAAAAGGACTATACTTACATCGGATAAATGAAAAGCCCAGCGAGAAACTCTGTTAACGAATTTTAGGCTCAATAACCCATTAAGTCGTTTAAAAAACACGCTCTGATGATTTATTTCCCTTAGGAGGGATTTCTGGAAAGATTCCTCTTTCGTCCCTTATATCACTACTCTATGGCGGGAGGGAAGTTTATCGATTTTAATATTACATCGCGTTTATCAAAAGCCTTATAACAAAAGCGGCAATTTAAAAGAAGGTATTTCGAGATAAGCGCGTATAGAGAAGGGTCAATTTATTTCACCGTTAACACCTTTTTCTTATCCCACCCACTTTGAGCCATATTAATCATATTCTTTCATGAGGAGAAGAATGCACGAGAAATGCATAAAAATTCCAATTATAAAGCCCCTTTTACTCGAGTAAGTATTTTGATCAAAGTAGCCACTATGCAAAAAACTAACATCAAATTGAACATATTTTTAAACAAATAACTTACTCGTGTAAAAGGGGCCTAAAACAGCACCTTTTGATGTAAGAAGCTCATTAATAAGACGCTCCCAGCTACGAACATAAACGCGCCATATAAATGGAATCGTCTTTCTTCACTCAACCGGATCTCAACAGGGAAGTGAGATATAATTCGGAAGCGTATAATGCGAAAACCTTTTGCCTGTTGTTTGCTTAAAGATGGAGTTCTCTTTATTAACTTGAAGTATTCATTTCGCGCCTTGAATACCGCAGTAAAGACACTTTCCTATATTGAGCTCTCCCGCCGGGCGTGCTGCTATTGTTCCGTGAAGCGTGGCGAGAATACAGAGTTGAGATTTTCTCACAAGTTTAACACAGTCATCAGATAGAAGAGAGACAATTCGGTGGGTTAAGACTGTGAGGGGTTGAGAGGGGAGGTATGATTCTTGGAATCCTTCTCATCCTGAAACAATGGATCTTTTGTTGAATTATTTTCATAAAACCTTCGGTTTACCTTATAGCTAAAAGGCCCCGTTAAGCCTTTAATAGACCCTTTCTACGCCCAACAAACCGGTTTGTGAGACGGATTATATCGTTATTCGTTCATTGTTTTTATCCCATGCCTCTGAATTTTAACGACATAAATAAAACACTGGGCGCGTTGTCTGTGAGGCCTTCGTCCGTGTCACTGCGTGACACAAAGATAAACATGCACAGGGAAAGAAAGTGCTCTTTTTCCCGCGACCACTCTATTTCTAGCTTATCTATAAGCAATTAAACCGGTAGTTAAATATTAACGACGTCCCTTCCACAACATTCACCTCATTCTTCATCATTATACCGACCATAATAAAAACTCCCCCTTGTACGAGTATGCCTTATGCTATAAGTGAAGCCTTAAACCGCTTTAACCTTTTACCTAGAGCTTCCTTTTACCACGGAGAATGAAATTTCTTTGAATAGTTTTTTCTTCTTCTTCTTCATGAATGGTTACGACCAGTATGAGGGATAAACCGTCGTATTTATTTTTAGTTGGCTCTCCTAACGCTTAACTTGAGATCTAAAACCTCTTCACCTGAAACCATTGCCCCTTTCCCATTATGAGAGACTTCTCATCTTATACCAGTGAATATGAAGGAAAATTTCCAATTTTGTTCGTCCCCCCCCCCCACAGATCATCATTTATTATGAAAGCTTAAACCGTACGATACACATATTACGGAAATAAATGGAAATTTGAGAGGGTATAGACGAGAAAATATTTTAAGGTTGAAAACAGAAATATAGCGTAGCCTAAACAGTCTAAAAGGCTTATAACAATATTTCTTCACCCCAACACTCACAGAACACAAACAGTAGAGGATTATAGCCTATATATAAGGGTTAAAGCCCTTTAGAATCTCACCTAAAATGATTATAAAATCAAAATCATTGTTTGTTTTCAATTCAAATCGTTAGTTTCATCGAATAGGGCAAAACATTTTCATAACAACGTGCAATTTTAACAGGCAATTTGATGAACGTGATAAGGTCCATCTTACTGAACCAGAACTGTAGCGGAACACCCAGAAGAACTGTATTTTGGGATGAAGTTTGCTGTTTTTCTTTCAGTGATATCTGTTACAATTGAAGCAAGTAGTCCTGAAACTGGTCCTATTCGATAGGTTTTATGAAAATGATTACAAATATAATCGTCTGTCGGCGTCTGCCTGGGGCACTTGCCCTCAGTGACCCGTCAAACTGCACAGAGGGGGAATGATTAACCAGAGTAACATAGTCGTGATTGTAGTCTAATTCGAAAGGTTTTATGGAGCTGATTACGAATATGATCGTCTGCAGCCGTCTGCCTGGGGCATTTGCCCTCCGTGGCTCGCCAAACTCAAGTAGTTCGGTAAATTTTAATCAACCGGAAGAACACAGTCCTGAAACTGGTCTTATTCGATAGGTTTTATGGAGATTATTACAAATATAATCGTCTGCCGGTGTCTGCCTGGGGCATTTGCCCTCGGTGGCCAGTAAACTCCTTAAATCAGGGGTATTAATTAACCGGAATAACTAAGTCCGGAAAATGGTCTTTTGCGACACGTTTCATGTGGCTGAGTACGAAAATGATCGTCTTCCGGTGTCTGCCTGTGGCACATGCCGTTAGTGACAAGTCAAACTGCACCAGAGGAAAATGATTAACCGGAAGAACATACTCCTGAAACTAGTCTCCGGTTAATCATTTTCCCTCTGTCCAGTTTGATGGGTCACTGAGGGCAAGTGCCCCAGGCAGACACCGGCAGACGGTCATTTTCTTATTCAGCCACATGAAGCGTGTCGCAAAAGACCATTTTCCGGACTTAGTTTTTCCGGTTAATTAATATCTCTGATTTAGGGAGTTTGACTGGTCATCAATGGGCGAATGCCCCAGGCATACACCGGCAGACAATTATATTTGTAATAATCTTCATAGATCCTTTCGAATAAGACCAGTTTTAGGACTATGTTCTTCCGGTTAATTAAAGTTTACTGAATTTCGTGAGTTTGGCGAGCCACTGAGGGCAAATGCCCAAGGCCTTTCGAATGAGACTGAATGAGACTAGTTTCAGGACTATGTTCTTCTGGTTAAATTCATGTCCCAAATTAAGGACTTTAATGATCTATAAAATCCTTAGGCCCCAGATACAGCATGACAGACTTCCGGATTCGTACACAGGGGGTCAAATGCCAAGCGGATTAATTACAAATTACCAATTACTTTTCACTTCCACGAATAATTACAAATTACAATTACTGTAATTGAATTACTTTTTCAATTACCAATTACCCAAGAGCTGGATTTGTGGAACACGCAAGCGTCTTACTCTTGTTCACTGTCATTTTTTTAGTGCGTCCAGCCAACAATCGAACGTCAGAACAGATCTTTGAGATAGGAAGCAGGAACAGCATAGCCCCAAGATGCCAAACGCGTCGCATGAGTAAGGTTGCGAAATTTCCAGAGTCAAATTTGCTAATTTGGCTAATTTTGACCCACATCCCAGCCAGCAAACTGTCACTGGGAACCCCGGATAGTCATGGTTTGCTAATTTGGCTAATTCGCTAATGGCTGATTGGTGGTCTCGCGATGCAACGTCCAGACTAAAATTAAGAAAAAAATCGCTGATTCCCGGTACATGGAGGCCATTCTACGAATAAATTGTGAAAATAAACGCAAAAAGTTTTGTGTAAAGTTGAGAAAACACGCTTTAATATTGACAAATAAAATACGCTTTCAGGTTAAAATTGACCAAAAATAGCAAATTTACAACTGAAATGGCGTAAAATCGCCCATTCGCGCATGAAGAATAAAATAGGATGCTGAATGGACGCAAAATTAGCACAAAACGCTATTTCACACTGAAATTGGGAAAAATCGCTAATTTGCAATTTGCAGATTTAGAGTTATGGAAAAACGTTAATTCGCGGATACAAAATGAACAAAACCACTAATTTGCGGCAAAAATTGAAAAAGTCACCAATTAGCGCAGCTAATTGCAAAATTAGCACAAAAAATAGCAAAATTAGCACAAAACGCTATTTCACACTGAAATTGGGGAAAAACGCTAATTTGCAATTTGAAGATATAGAGTTATGGAAAAACGTTATTTCGCGGATACAAAATGAACAAAACCACTAATTCGCGGCAAAAATTGAAAAAACCGCCAATTAGCGCGGCTAAAATTAAGAAAAACGTTAATTTTCACTTCAAATTGGGGGAAAAGTGGTAATGCTCAGTTAAAAATGGGAAAAATTGTTAATTTTCGGCTTAAATTGAGTCAAACGCCGATTCTTGGCAAAAATCGACAAAATTCAGTAGATAATGCACGGGTTGCATGGAGATGCTACCACGCTGCTAAAATTTAGAAAAAGCGAAAATTCGCTTAAAATTGAGAAATATCAATAATTCACGAATTAAGTGTCGTGAAATTTTTAATTTAAAAATGATGATTTTTTGACAGAAATGGATGGTTAGATGTAAATTTTTTGGTTTGAAAAAGGTTTGAACAAAAAAATTTACATTTATAATTTAAAATCACACCTTCAGAAGGCATTTTCGTGGCTAAAATTCAGAAAAATGGCAAATTCATGCATGGCTATAGTATAATGTTAAAAAATACGCTAATTCACAGCTAGAACTGGTCATAATTAAGAGAAATTTTAATTTTAAGCCTAAAAATTGAGAAAATTGCTAATTCGCGGCTAAGAATGGAAAAAATCGCCAATTTACAGCTGAAATTGCGAAAATTCGCTAATTCACAGGTTTGAAACGCCACGACACGTCGCTGCTACAATTTAAAAAAAGCGCTAATTCGCGGTTGAAATTGAGAAAAATTCTTATTTGCACCAAAAACTGAATATACGCCAATTTGCGGATTCTGAAGGCAGCTTTTCAGGCTGAAATTGAAAAAAAAAAAAAAAGTCAATTTGTGACAATAGGTGAAGAAACCGCTAATTCCCGAGTAAACCGAGGAAAATCGCTCATGCATTGCGTATGGTGAAACAAAAAAATCGTAATTCGTGAAAAGTCCCCCTATTTTGCGGCTAATATTGAGGAAAACACCGAAGAAAAACGTTAATTTCCAGCTGAAACTGAGAAAAGTGCTAATCCCCTGGTAAAAAGATTAAAAAATCGGTAATATGCTGCTGAAATTGAGGAAAACGTGGATAACTAAGAAACATCGCTCTCAGGATAAAAACGATACTTTGCTGCTAAAGTTGAGAAAATGCGCAAATTCATGGCTATGGAAGGGGGTGGGGTAAAACCGCTAATCTGCGGCTGAAATTGAGAAGAACGATACACTCGGCCAAAATTGAGAAAAGCGCTAATTTGCGGGTAGAGTCCAAAAATCGCCCTTAACTGAGTGATTGAGGCTATGATGAGGCCAGCAAGATGTCCAGATTCAAGAGTGTGCTGGCTGGGTGGAATGATGACTAAAATGTGAAATTACCCGCCTCCTTTCAACCTTACGAGATTTCAATCTGATCCTTCCCTCCCTCTAAGACAAATTCCTACATACGCCACTGGTTTGGGGTTTCGATGAAACTTTTGTACCGTTTTTCTCAAATTTCAAATTGGCAACCCTAAGCTCGAGGATATCGCTCGTGTCATAATTTCTTTGAAACTCTTTTTTTTCAGAGAATTTCATGCAAAAACTCCTCCTAAAGCCCCAAGTAAGGCGCGAAATAGTACCCGCTGAGTTTTCGAAGTAATATTGGCTCTGAAGATGGAAATGTAGTTGGTAATTGTTAATTACAAATTACTTCGAAAAGGTGCTTTTAATTTCAAATTATTAATTACAATGGCGTGTTGTTATCAATTACAAATTACCAATAACTAATTTTAATTGAATTACGTAATTCAATTACTGCCCAGCCCTGCCAATAAGGGGTATGGGAGAGCAGCTTCCCAATCCCAAACCTTCCCAATCATCCATCGAATTTCAGCCGAAGCCCGAACAAAAGCACAACTGATACTCCTCACAAAAGATAACTCTTTCTGCAACTGAAACAAAGGTGACCCCCCCCCCCCTTGCGATTTTTGCAAAGGCCAACATACGTTTACTCAGTGCCCTAAATTTCCAGATTTAGACGTGGAAGCTGGAATCTCAGCTGCGAAACAGCACAAAAGGTGTTATATTTGCCTAGGCAAACACTTCGCAAAGAATTGCTCGTCGAGAAATAGATGTCGACATTGCGCAGGTGCACATCACACTAATAAATCCCGCCGCAAATACAACCTCAGAATCCGCAGTAAATCTTTTAAGTGCTATCCCGCTCAAAAAAGTTGAAAATAATCACTCAACCGTTATTCTAGGAACTGTTCAACTTCTTGTCTTCGACACCTACGGCACTCCCCGTCTAATGAGAGGAGTTGTGGATCCTGGATCGCAAATAAATTTCATCTCAAAGAAAGCCCTGCTCGGCGCTAGTATTTGCACCCAGATTCTGAAGATGGAATCGTACGTACTTAAAGGCTTCCCATCAGCTATCAATTCCATCTTTGGCTGGATCATAATGGGCGAAACCAAGCTAAACCCCTCATCCGAGCATGTAAAAGTTGGTTGCTTTTCCGTCTTTGTTCCCCTCGAAGAACAACTAAAAAGTTTCTGGGAGCTCGAAGAAATTAACAATACCGTGTCCTCCAATGCTCAAGATCTCGATGCCGAAACGAAATTCGCCAATACTCACACTAGAGATGAAGCCGCCTCGTGAAATCTTCACCCAACAAATAGCCGAGAAGAGACTGAAAACTCTCGAAAAGAGGCCTTCCCTCAAAGAAGAATACTCAGCATTCGAGAACCTGGGTCACATGTCCTTGGCTAAAACCCCCTCCAACTTCGTCATACTCTCACCAATGTGTTCTGCGAGAAACCAGCTCCACTACAAAGGTTAGAGTGGTCTTTGATTGCAGCGCTAAAGCATCACCTAGCTCAGAGTCTATCAACGATTAAATGTTCGCCGGCCCCCGCCTGCAGCCCGACATTAGTCATATTCTACACAAATTTCGCCTTTTCGAAGTAACGCTCTGCGCGGACATCAAAATGGTGTACAGGCAGATAATGGTGGCAGCGGAGCATCGGCGCTACCTGCACGTACTGTGGCGAGAAAGCCCCGACAGCGATATAAAAGAATTTGAGCTCAACACTGTCACGTAAGGCGCCAATCCGAGCGCATACTTAGCTCAAAGGGTACTCAAGCAGCTGGTTAGTGACCATAAAAGTGATTTTTCTCGAGAAGACAAAGTTCCAAGGGACACACGTTCGTTGACGATTTATTATTCGGATGAGAGTCACTACAGGATGCATAAATCACAAAAAAGGAAACCACCAACCTGCTGGCTCTGGGAAAGTTTGAACTGAGAAAGTGGACCAGCAACGCTGCCGAGCTTCTTGACGACAAACACCTCGAAAACCGAGAGAAGTTCCTCAACTTCGACAACAAGATCCCAGTAACTCGGCTTGCCTAAAGCTTCTCGGTCTCCGTTATGATCCTGCCTCCGACTCACTCGCCTTCTCCATCCTAAATCGTGAAGCAGTTTTCACAAAACGAGGCATGTTATCCATCGTTGCTCAAATGTTCGATCCCCTAGGTTTATGTTGAAGGCCAAAAGTCTTATACAGAGTACGTGGCTTCATCAGAACTGGGAAACTTTCGTAGAAAAACTACCGTCAATCAACACTCTAGCGATTCCTCGCTATATTCCGAACCACACATCCACCCTCGTTGGAATCTGCGATGCCAGCATTCGAGGTTATGGCGCGTGCATTTACCTAAGGTACGAGTCTGAAAGCGGAATTAACGCTCAATTGCTAACTGCCAAAACACGAGTTGCTCCTCTAAAACCAATAGCAATCCCTAGATTACAGCTATGTGGGGCTCTGCTGTTAACTTGTCTCCTTCATTCTCTAAAACCATTCTGGGAGAACCTCAACCTCGTAAGATCATTTCTCTACGCCGATTCGGTGACTGTGTTGTACTGGATGATAACACCACCTCACACTCTGAAGACTTTTGTAGCCCATATAGTAGTAAAAATTCTTGACAAATGCTCCCCCTCGTTCTGGCGTCACGTTCCCACTCAACACAACTCAGCGGACATCGTTTCGTGAGGATTGATGACCGAAGAACTGCTTTCAGCCTCCTTGTGGTGGAATGGACCCGAATTCTTGTTCGATGACGTTGAAACCTGGCCTAATGCCAACCCCGAAGCCCAAGCCCAAGCCTCGACGCTCGCAGCAGTCGCAGTCAAGCCGATGACTTTTTCGACCGTTTCTCGTCGCTCGAAACTCGCCTGACTCGTCCTCCCGATCGCTCTTTATCACGACCATCAAGCTCGATACACATCACCGCACCTGAAATGAAAGAAGCGGCTCTGCGCTGCGTTCTTAGCCACACAAACGGCGCTCTACAAGGAAGAGATTCGCACAGGAATCTCCAAGGAAAGGTCAGTCTCTAAACAGAAGCTTCGCAAAACTCTCCCCTTTTATTGATATGGTTCAGGGCTCCTTAGGGTGGGCGGTCGGCTAAGACACTCAGAGCTGAGCGTAGATGAAAAGTTTCCCCTACTTCTTCCTCAAAAGGCCAAGCTGTCCACTCTCATCTGCGACTACTACCATAGAAATACTCTACACGGAGGTGTTCAGCTAACCCAGTGTCTTATACAACGCCGATATTGGATATCGGGATCGGGAGTAAGGCGTCTTATTAAATCTCTCAACCGGCTTTCGGGGTGCACCGCCACAACCGAGAATGGCCGATTTGCCCAGCATAAGATTTGAGCAAATACGCCCATTCGTAAACACCACCCTTGACTGCTCTGGACCCTTTCCGTTGAAGGAACACTCTCGGAAAAACGCGCGTGTTACCAAAGCTTACTTAGTCATTTTCTTCTGCTTGTCCACTAAGGCGGTTTACACTGAGCTGTTCGCTTCAATGACGACCGAGTCCATGCTCCTCGCGCTCGAACGCTTCACCGCGAGAAGAGGACTCTGTTCGAACATCTACTCGGATAGGGGAACCAATCTCATTGGATCTTACAATGTCCTAAAGGCGATGGCGGATCTGCTCGACACATATGCCTCCGAGATCTCTAAAGCGCTATCCGCGAAAGCAATCCGCTGGCGTTTCAAACCTCCCCAAAGCCCTCATTTCGGAGGAATTCATGAACGTTTAATAAAGGAAGTAAAGCGACATCTTCATCGTTCGATCGGCGAAAAACCTCTCACACACGAGGAATTGTCGACTTATCTTACCAAGATAGAAGCCATTCTAAACAGCCGCCCTCAAGGTTCCGTCTCCTTCGATCCCAACGACTCCATCGATTACCTCAGCCCCGGACATTTCCTCGTCGGAAGCCCTCTCCTATGCCCGCCACAGCCTGCAGAGGGATCTGAAACCTTAAGCCTCAGCCAACGCTACAAGCTCATCCACCAGTCGTTACGCGCCTTCTGGAACCGGTGGTCGAGAAAAAATCTCCACGAGCTTCAGCTGCGCACAAACTGGGGAAGAAGCCATCCGAACCTGAAGGTCGGGGACGTAGTTATCGTAAAAAACGTCCAAACTTCCCAATATAATAATAATAGTTTCCCTGATCTGGCTAACATAAACACAAAAGTATTATATTTCGCTCCATAAAACCAATATTGCGGATTTTTCTCACTAAAAAACAACACATTTTCGCACATCGGTTTCACCAAAAATCAAAAATTCGCGAATGCTTGTTGCTGACAAACCGATTTCAAGGGTCGGCTTAACTTGGAAACCGATTTTGTTGATTTGTCGCACTAAAATCCCATTTTTGCAAGGTTCGACGCGCAATTTTGTGTGTTTGGGTTAGCCCAAATCGTGTTTAGCCCGCTGTGCCTTACAGACTTATGGTGGGAGAGAAACTGCCAGCTCTGTTTACCGTCTCAGATCTAAAATTTAATGTTTAGCTCCAATAGTATCACTTTCCGGTGTGTGGGGGGGGGGGGAGAAGTTTAAATTTTTCGACATAAAATCCGAAATAGAAGGCTACATACGACAGGTTTCCAGCAGATATTTATTTTTTGACGGATAGTGGCCGTTTCTGTGCAAATTTAGTCCCTGATGACCGTGAATTGACGCGATTCTAACCTCCAGATCCTGCTAGAAGTCTGCTAAAAGGCAACGGTTCATCTGTTATTTTCTCCAGTGAATCTGCCCACAAGCGTGGTGGATCCAGTTTTTCCTCAAGAGGAGTTGCACGGAATCCCCCCCCCCTCCCCATTTAACTCGTGAATGAGCACTATTTGTAGCGTCGAATTGACGTTTTTCTTTAATTTTAGGTGAAACTGAGTCCTTTTTTCAAATCTACCTCGAACTGTGGCCTATTTTCTTCATTTTAACCGTAAAAAGGTCTCAAAAAACCGTGAAATAACGCATTTTTGATTTACTTTTCTAATTACGGCCAGCACTGGGCATCGCCTGACCGCGAATTGGTGCGTCCTGTCAATTTCAGCCGCAAAATAACAGTTTTTCCTCAATGCAACCTGTGAATGAACGCTATTTCTCAATTTTAGCCACAACATTCACACTATAATCAACAAAAAACTGTGACAATTTTGCCAATTCATTTTCCCTCAATTTTAGCCGCAAATTCGTGTTTAGTCTCAATTCTGTCTTGAGCAACTCCCCCCTTCAAATTTCAGCAGTGAAAAGGTCCACATAATACTCATGTTAATGAATTTCCTTAATTTTGACCCGGACGTTGCATCACGAACCTTAAAATAGGTGTTTTCCTCAATGTGCCTTAATTTTAGCCGAAAATAAGCTTTTTCAAAAATGTGTGCGCTAAGTCGCCCTCTTTCTTGATTGTACCCGAAAACTTGCCATATAAATGTATAAAAAAGTCAATTATCACTTTTTCGCAATGTTCACTGGAGCCTTCTCTCAATTTTACCTGCGTGAATGAACTCCATTTCTCAATTTTAGCCGTGAATTGGCCTTTTTCCTCAATTTTAGCCGCAAATGAACGATTTTTCTCAATTCTACATTGAACGCGCAATTTATTTTGTCAATATTAGCCGGAAAAGAGCACTGTAAACCGTGAGTTAGCGCATTTTCTTAATTTCGGCCCGGACTTTGGATCGCAAAACCGCAAATTGGCGTGTTTCCTCAATTTTGACCGCGAACAATGAGCAGATTTTTTCTCAAGTTCAACGTGAATCAGCGCTATTTCTCAATTCTAGCCGTGAATGAGTGTTTTCGCTCAGTACTAACCGGAAAATGTCCTTTTCATGGATTTCATCGGCGAACGAGCACTTTTTCTCAAGACGTGCGCCCCCCCCCCACCCCAAAACTCTGAATCCGTGTGCCTGGCTGGCTGCCCACCCCTTGATCATGGGCTGGCTACGATCAAGTTGCCTTCAGGAACCGTAGCGTTTTTTCCCCCGCGTCATCACTTCTTCTCAATTTCATCGATCAATTAGCGATTTGTCTCCACTTCAGCCGTGAATTGGCGATTTTTCTTGCAATGAATTCGTGTTTATCTTGATTTTATTCGTGAATGAGGATGTTTCATGTGTCAGAACTCATTCGCAAATCAATTTTTAAAGGTTTATTTATGCTAAAATAGAGCATAAATCGTGATCCGTTCGTAAAATAATCCAACAGTTAATAAAAACGCGAGCTTTGAAGTTTTAGATCATTTCAAACAAGTCAGCTAGCATGTTTGTGTCATAAGCGCCTTCCCAAAAAAAATCACATGTAATGTAGTTGTCGGAGAACGGTTTGTTGTGTTTCTTTGCCTTATTTTCTACTAAAACAGATGAGCTATTTAGAGCCATGAAAAGGACAGAGAATACAAGGGATATTACGTTGCGGAAAATGTTCGGTTTGGTAGGGATTACTCCCCTAAATGTCCACTTTAGCCGTGAATTTTCATGATTTTAGCCGCTAAAGAGCGTTTTTCCCCAATTTTATCCGTGAATTATCACTTTTTCTTGCGAATTTGCGACTTTTTCACTTTTAGCCAAAAATTAGAGCGATTTTTCTCATATTGAGTCACGACCATGCGTGAATGAGCCGAGAATTTATGTTTTCATAATTTAAGGCGCGAATTTATCCGTGAATTAGCGTGTTTCGTAATTTTAACTTCAAATTACTGTTTTTCTTTTTTTTTTTCACTTTATCCGCGATTGTAGAGCTTTTTCTCAATTTTAGCTGTGAAGTAACATTTTACTCTGCGAATTAGAAATTAGCCACGTATTTTTCTTAGATTTAGCACTTTTTCTCACTTCTGTCCGTGAATCAGAGATTTTTCTCAATAATTTCAGCCGTGAATTAGCCAATTATCTGAATTTCAGCCCCAAATAAGCGTTATTTTCAATTTTGGTCTGGATTAAGTGGGCACGAATATTAGCACTTTCAAAACTTTTATTCGCACGTAAGTGCGCCTTCTCAATTTTAGCCGCCCACGAGGATACGAGAATTATAGCGTTTTCCATTTCCACAAAAATTCGAGTGGTGCGCCAAAATCCAACATTAAAAATGATGGTGCTGGCCACGGGGCGAGCCATTGTGAAAGACTCAGCGGGCCACTTCTTGTCCCGCGGGCCCTGGGTTGGCCACCTTTGGTCTTTAGGTCTTTTGACCACCAAATTCCGTGAATTTGGCTCACTCATTAATAAGCCATTATTAATAATAGGTAAGCAATATTAATATATTATTATTTTTTGGTGACTAACAAGTATTTCTGCAGCTTAAACACATTTTTTTTTTAATTTTTCCAAAAGCTCGGAATCTAAAGCAAATCCTCGCGGAAAAAAGCCAATCCTGTAATGAATAAATTCTGAAGGCCCGAAACTCACCAAATTGGGCGCTTCCAAGATCCCAACGCGCGAAATTTAATAATAATAATAATGATGATAATAAGCTAGACAACGTTAAAGTGTTGTTGCTCTCATCCACAGGGTTAATATTACTTGTTTCTGTAAGTGCTTTATGTCTGTGCCACTTTCTTGAAAACCACATCCACTTTATAACTTGCATATTCTTTGAAAAACCCCCGAGGAGAAATAATCATGAAAAAACAAAGCGTGACGTGCTCAGCATGCGTGGTCCTCGAGTTATAAACCTCCCCAAAGCTTGTTACGTTGTTGTCGAGTGTTCCGCGAACTCATTTTATTTTTCTTCAAATAATATAAATCAAAAAGGAGTGATAAAGGTTTTTTTTTTTTTTTTTTCCTCGTTAAGGCCAGAGGTTTTCCCCTTATAATTCTTCTCCAGCCGTCCACAAGTAAATCCCCCTACGTCTCTCTCGGAGAGGGAAAAAGTCCCCCCTCACACCCCACCCAACCGGCAAGGCGTAGAAGTTTACTCTTATAAATTGCTTAGATAAAAACACCCACAAATATACGAAGACTTGGTTAAGGCCCAAGTAACAAGGGTGCATGTGTGTGTGCGCACTTGTACGTAATTACGACGATATAAACTTTGAAGCTAAACTCATTATGTCCGACCCTTGTTTCGCAACGTCTGACACGTGGGCGTCGTGGATTATTCACCGCCTCAATTCTTGACGATGTAACAAGAAATCGACAATTATTAATTGCCGTTATAAAATGGCTTGCCATCACTAAATCGAATTATATTTTTCAGAAAGTTTTTCGTCTAACTTTTTAAAGGTTCGAGCTTCACCCCAACCCCCGTCACTTTCTGCTGGTATAAAAGTTTTTTATTCTTGAAAGATTGTCCATGGTACTACAATGATTCATTTAATAACGAGGCTCGTTTCACATTTTGTTTCTTGTTTAAACAAAAAAAAATCGATTCTATTATTCTATGCCCCCTCCCCCTACATCGACATTCCTCTCAGATCCCTTTTGTTTCCAATTGAAACTTGGCTACGTTCCTATTTCCCGAGTTGGCTGAAGTGGGAGCAATCATAAAATTTGGCTCTGTGTGGTTGTGGTGGTCGGCGGTAGGAGGGGGGGGGGTGAAGTCCTCAAAGTAAAGGTCACTACACACTACTGGAGATACATCCAGGCGTAGAGTGCTTAAATTGCAGCAATATTTCTTGGAACCACAGGGTTATATCTCTTGAATTACATTTTTCTCTCTCGCTCACTCTCTCTCTCTCGTTGATTTGAAAAACTGAGGAACGTAGCGTTCTTGCCTGAGTTTTTGAGACATCACCCAAACCCTCTACAGCAAAAAAAAAAAAAAAAAAAAGGAAAAAAAAGTGGAGACTCTCGTCTCTTTTAAGGTTAAATGGTGCTCAAACTTTACGCTCTTGCCCATTCTCCTTCACGTAATTCTGCCCTGTCTACAACTCTTTTTAGTATACTTCCTTCAAACGAGATTTTCCAAGTGCTCGATATAACTTCAAATTGGTTTTAATCTGGGGGATCTTGACGGGGATGGTCGTTTAAAATCCCCCCTCCCACCACCACCAAACCAATTGAATGCATTGGAGTGAGAGACCAAAGGATTTATTTTGTGTATGATCCCTTCGTCAAATTGACCGGAAGACTCATTTCGTTGGAGACCCTTCACCGAGCAGAGTCATTCTCTTTTCTTTTCTTTTTTTTTAGAAGCTTTGAGACGACATAAATTTTGAGGCGTCACGGTGAGGCGGTTTAGCGAGCCACAGAGGGCAAATGCCCCAGGCAGACACCAGCAGACGATCATTTTCGTATTCAGCCACATAAAACCTGATCCAAAAGACCATTTTCTGGATTTAGTTATTCCTGTTAATTAGTATTGATAGTATATAATTAGGTTTGACTGGCCACTGAGGGTAAATGCCCCAGGCAGACGGCGGCAGACGATCATAAATATTCGTAATCAGCTCTATTAAACCTTTCGAATCAGACTAGTTTCACGAGGGCCACTGAGGGCAAATGTCATAGGCAGACGCCGGCAGACGATCATTTTCGTATTCAGCCACATGAAACAATATTCCGGACCTAGTTCTTCCGGTTAATTAATATCCCTGATTTAAGGAGTTTACTGGCCACCGAGGGCGAATGCTCTAGGCTGACGCCGCCAGACGATTATATTTGTAATCATCTCCATGAATTCTTTCGAATAAGACCTGTTTCGGGATTATGTTCTTCCAGTTATTTAAAATTGTAGCAAATTTCGTGAGTTTGGCGAGCCACAGAGGGCAAATTCCCCAGGCAGACGGTGACGGACGATCATATTCGTAATCAGCTCCATAAAGCCTTTCGAATTAGACTAGTTTCTGGACTATGTTCTTCTGGTTAAATTCATGTCCCAAATTAAGGACTTTAATTAGCTATAAAATCCTTAGGCCCCAGATACAGCACGGCAGACTTCCGGACTCGTACACAGGGGGTTAAATGCCATCATTTTGCATACCTTTCGTGACAATGTTCTTCCGGTTAAATGGGACTGTCGCCAGCTCTCGGTCTATCACTTCCGTCAGGCATTTCGTGGGATAATATACAGCGCCTAATCCGACCAGGCTTGCGTCAGTCGCTAAGATAAGTGGAAGCGTTTCATCATATTTAATGAGCACGTTTTCAGACGTGATTGCTTGCTTAACAGTCCTAAACGAATCTTCACACTTTTCGGTCCAGTTAAAGTTTGATTTGACTTTCAAAAGATCAAAGAGTGGTTTCAAAACTCCCGAGAGGTTTTTTTTTTGTAAACCGCGAATAATACACATGACGAGTCCTATCCAGCTCCTTAGTTCATCTACGTTTGTGGGGCGTGGGGTTTCAGTGACAGCTTGAATTTTGTCTTGTGATTTGCTCATTCTCTCGTTTGGAATAATAAATCCGAGATATTTTAAAGAGCTCTTAAAAAATGAGCATTTCTTTCTATTTAAACTTAAATTTTGTTCATTTAAGCGGTCGAGGACTTCTCTTAGTCTGGCTAGATGTTCCTCAAATGTGGACGCATGGATCTTGATGTCGTCTAAAAAGACGCTAACGCCCGGAATGCCATACAGAAGTTGGGAAACGAAACGTTGCCAACCTTCACCACCGCACAATCTCTGAGCTCTAGGTCCCGGTGCCCCCTTCCCCTTTTCCGAACAATACGGGTATCACTCTCCACCTCACATTTTACCTATAAAACTCCCTACCGCCAAGCGGTCCACACCGGTAACGCGTCAGTTTTGATTTTGACCAGCTGGCACGGCTGACGGGGAGTGGGGTGGAGATAACCAGGACCTGCACGTGCCGGGTCACTTCCCGGCCGCTCAGTCCGGCATTCCCGGTACTGCGCCCTAATGGGCGTTCCACCGGGGCGGGAAGAAGGCACAATCCTGGTGCCACCTTCGTCCCGAACATCATCCGATTCACCTTGTAGACCCCTTTTAGTGTGCTGATCGCTTGTATTATTGAACTTTCTTCATCCATTTCAATATGAAGATATGCTTGGCTAATATCGAGGGTTGAGAAAATTTTTCCATCAGCCATAGTAGCGAAAATATCTTCAGTGCGAGGAATAGGGTAGCTGTCGGATTTTAGGAGTTTGTTTACAGTCGATTTGTAGTCTGCACACAACCTTATGTCACCGTTAGGCTTAACGATGAGTGCTACGGGTGTTCCCCACTCACTGAAGTCAATCTTAGTGATGATTCCGTCTTTTTCTAAAGCCGGATACACACATGCGGTAGTTGCCAAGTAACTTGCAAAATATTCAATCAATTTCTAGCAATTGCCTAGTAACCAACCAGCTGAGAATTTCAAAAATGTGTTGTTCGTTACTTCGCAAGTACCGCATGTGTGTATCCAGCTTAACCTGTCGATTTCATCGCTTACTTTTTGTTGTAGCGCATATGGGATAGGTCGAGGTGGTTTAAAAATCGGTGTTGCTTGTGGAACTAGATGAAGTTTTGCCTTGAAATTGGGTATTTTCCCGTCGCCTCCGGAAAACTGCATAGGGAATTCTTCGTACAACTTATTTACCGTGTTCCCAAAAAGATTCTCTTCTAGTTGAACTTGTCGAACAGCGGCGATCTTGTTGAAGTCTAGGTGGAGTTTTGACATCCATTCTCTTTCGAAAATTGTATCAACCCTTTTCGGTATAATGTAGAGGTTCGCCGTTATTCTTCATCGCAACTTCCATTGTGGCGTATATCCGATTGGCTTGAGCAATTCATGAGAATACGTTTTTAATTGAATTTTTGTTTTGTAGATGCGTTGTGTAGGAAACAAAGAGCGAAACATTTTTTCCGACATCGTGCTCACTGCTGCTCCAGTACCAAATTCCATCTGTACGTTTTTTCCATCGATTAAGCATGGTGTTAGGATCCTAGGAGGTTTGTTCAAACACTCTGAGAGGTACTCGATGTTGTTTAAGAGTAGAGAATCGGAGGATAGACTGTTTGTAGCTCGCTCCTCCTCGTCATCAACATGATGTACCTTGCTTGTTCCAGCTCGGCTCTGATCATTCTTCTTTTTAAAGCAGGCGTTTTGTGTGTGTCCTTTCTTGTGACAGTAATGACACGTGTGATTTTCGAAAGGGCATTCCTCATTCCAATGACTTTTTAAGCGTTCACCTGTTCGATATTTGCTACAGGGTTTCCAATAATTTCTTGAGCTTCTTCCCTGGCTTTTTCCATAGCAACTGCAATTCTGACGCAATCATCGAATGATTTATTTTCGTTTGTCTCTATCAGTTGAGCTAGGACGTCCACGCTGTTAATTCCTGAGACAATCTGTTGTCTCAGATGGGCATTAGCCGTCGACGTTTTACATTTAGGACAGGAGAACTCGCAGTTTTTACTCAGTTTCTTTAAAGAGTCGACATAATGTGACAATGTTTCACCATTTAACCAGGGGCGACTACAGGGGGTGGGCGATCGGGCTGAACCCGAAGGGCCGGTGTGGCCAGAAGACCTGAGGACCGGTGCCCTCCCCCCCCCCCATAAGTATTTTAAGGATCCCAGTCCTCCTGACAAAAAGTGGTAACTGTACAGATTGGTTGCGTGCTGCACTAGTAATCCAGAGGTTGCGGCTGCGGGTTCAAATCCCGCCGGGGAGCCCATTTTGTCTCGAAACTCGAATCGTGTGGGCTATGCCCTTCCATCGTCGTCCAGAAGATACCATTTTCGTTAAATTTATTTAATTAAACACCGGCGACAACATCTTTCTTCATCTATCGAACTACATATACAGATTAATTTTCCTCGGTAATGGTTCTTGAGGGAGAAGCCTGCAGAATACTGAAACTGGCCTATCATAGCATAAGTTCAGTGAGACAAAAGAGAGAACCTATCAAGTAGGGCTTTCTCAAAACCGGGACACTCTTCAACCCAAGACTCAAGACACAAGGCTGAAGGCTGTTTTATAGCGTATAGCTTAGCAGTTGGTTCAAAATTCACTCGTTGAGAACACCCAGAATACACCTATTCTGCCTGCCGCAGCAGTTTGAGCCTCAGCCCTCATGCTGCATACATTTTCCCCCTATTTTGCTGTCTTATATCTGCACGGATACCGATTTTATGGCCTCGTCGTAATCTTCAGGAAAGTTAACCGGGGACCCGTCTTGTCATTTTCGGTAACTTAGAATCAGCTTTTGAATTCATCAGCTTCGCCGGAAAAACTGATGAAATTTTACAACTGAGGATTTTATTTTTGACACAAGGATGCCATTTAAAAATAGGCTAAATGGCTCCTCTGCACTCTGCAGAATTCTCTCGAAGATAGATAGAAATAATGCCAAAAAATATTTGCTACCCTTTGGTTTGTAGACCACAGACCGCATGAAATTCTTGTGTTACAGCCATTTTTACTCCCGAATTTACTTCCATGTTCCCGTAAGAAAGTGTGGTGCATGAAACCGAAAAAAAAAAAAAGAAACAAAGAAGAAGAAGAAGAAGAAGAAAAGACGTGTTCTACAACCTCATCCCACCACTCGTCCCAAAATAAAGTGAGAAAATTCAGTCTTTTTTTTTTTTTTTTTTTTTTTTTTTTTTTTTTTTTTTTTTTATTATTATTAAACGGGGAGGGAAGCCCAGAAGAAACTATCTCCCTATAAGATCTATTGTGGTGTCCCCTCAGGTTGCCCTGCCAAGAAAGACGCTAGTTTTCAAGCGTCCTCCACCACCACTCCTTAACGAAGTTGAGGATATTTCCCGTGGCCATCCTGGAGATGTCCTCCGGTTGAAGCACATCATTTCCAAGATGTTGAAAGCGTAACCGCCCCAGAGCCTGGCACTCACACAGTACGTGCTCTGCTGTTTCCACGGCCAGGTCGCAAAATCTGCAAATGTCCGTGTCAGACTTCTCCATTAGTCTGAGTGTATATCGAAGGGCACAATGTCCCGTTAGCAGTCCCACCAAGATTCTAAGGTCTCCTCGGCTCAGAGAGATCAGGCCCTTCTCCGATCGTCCCTTTGGAGTGACAAAGAGCTTGGCCTGCCTGAGACCTGGTTGTTCAACCCAGTGTTCACGATGCCTCTCGTCCAACCACGCCTGCACCTGCCTCTTCGTGAAGGACTTCGTGACCCCGAGACTTGGCTCCGGGCCCACGTAAGGCATCTCTGATCCTCTCTTCGCGAGTTGATCAGCCATTTTATTCCCGTCAAACCCCTTGTGACCCGGCACCCACATCAAAGTAAGGCTGTTTGCCGTTGCCACAGTCCTGAGGGCTTCAAGACATCCCCAAACTAGCTTCGAATTCACGACACTTGAGCCTAGGGCTTTAAGAGCCACCTGGCTGTCAGACAGGATAAAGATCTTCGCTTTCCGGAGACCCCTCTCACTAATCTTCCGCGCACAGGCTTCTATAGCATAGATCTCCGCCTGAAAGATGGTGGCGGTCGTCCCAAGGGACTCCCAATGCTGAAGCCTGGGGCCAAAGACCCCAATGCCAGCACCCCCATCCTTCACAGATCCATCAGTATACCATACTTGCGTGCCGGGCTTAAACCTCGGCAAACCCTTATCCCAAAGGTCGCGGTTGCCTATGTCGACCTTAAAGGGGTTCTCAAAATCCATCCTCACATGCATGAGATCCGTAACGACTTCAGCCGCCTCACTACATGCAACTTCCTCCAGAACACGCAAGTGCCCAACCTGGACACCCCACTTCACGTACTCCGCCCGCAGCAGTCTCACCGCCGCCATGTATGCGGTCGCCTGCACATGAAAGTGCAGGGGAGGCATGTCCAGTAACACCTCCATGGCTGCCGTCGGGCACGAATGCATAGCACCCGTTACTCCAAGACAGGCCTGGCGCTGCAACCTACTCAGCAAGGCCTGGACTGTCCCTTGTTTCGTCTTCTGCCACCATAGGAGTGAGCCATAGGTGACGATAGGCCTAACAACGGCTGTATACAGCCACAACACCGTTTTTGGCTTTAGACCCCATGTTTTGCCAAACATTTTCCGACCTGCCCACAATGCGAACGTGACCTTATTCAGCACCCTCTTGATATGCGAGGTCCATTTGAGCCCCTGATCCAGGGTAACTCCAAGGTACTTGACTTCTTTTCCTACTTTCAACACTTCTCCATTCAGTCGAACTACCTTTAATGCCAGCTTCCTCCGCCTGGTAAACGCAACAAGGGTGGTCTTCTCAGGGTTAACCCTGAGACCATGCCTGCTGCACCATCGCTGCACTATGTTAAGGGCACCCTGCATCCTACTGGATATGGTATCATCAAATTTGCCCCTAACTATAATCGCAAGGTCATCCGCGTAACCAACTACCTCATAACCCTGCTCCTTTAGGATAGCGAGAAGCTCGTCCACCACGAGCAACCAGAGCAAAGGAGAGAGCACACCCCCCTGGGGGCACCCCCTTGAGGGCAACACGGAAACAGTCTCCCCTCCCAGCTCCGAAGTCACGACGCGGCATTCCAGCATCCCCTTGATCCATTTCACTGAAAATGGATCAACACTTCTGCTCCTTACTGCAGCCTCCAAAGAGTCATAGGTGGTGTTATCAAAAGCACCACCTATGTCCAGGAAGCAGCCCAGCGCAGTTTCTTTCGCCTCCAGAGATTTCTCAACCTTACCCACCAGTTCGTTTAGGGCGGTCTCAGTAGACTTGCCCGCCTGGTAGGCAAGCTGCCCCCTCTGGATTGGTTTAATTTTAAGGTAACCGTCCTTGATATCCAGGCCAATTACCTTTTCCATTGTTTTAAGGAGGAAGGACAAGAGGCTTATGGGTCGGTACGCCTTTGCCTGGGCCGAGGAGTTTGCTCCCGACTTAGGAATGAACACAACCCTGACCTCCCTCCATGCCTTCGGTATATACGATAATGCATAACTTGCCCTAAATATCCTTCTGAGACGCGGCTCCAGGACCTCCAGGCCACGCTGAAGCATGACCGGGAATATCCCGTCCGGCCCAGGGGATTTATAGGGCTTAAATGAGCCGATAGCCCATTTAATTTTCGCGGGCGTAAACAATTTCCCCGATGCGCTCCATATCTGAGGCCCCTGCATCCCTGGAATCAGGAAAATGACTTCGCAGGAGGACCTCCAGGGTCTCTTTAGCGCTCTCGGTATACGCCCCATCTGCCTTTTTTATTAGACCAATGTGGCCCGGGCTCTCTTTGGACAGGACCCTCTGTAGTCTGCCCATAACGGACACATTCTCCATCCCCTCACAGAAGATCCTCCACGTGGCCCGCTTTGCTTTCCTAAGGGCCTTGTTATACTCCGTGAGGGAGTGCCTATAAGCCTCCCACTCCCCACGTGATCTGGCCCTATTGTAAAGCCTCCTCGTTTCTCTTCGGAGCATCTCCAGCTCATTGTTTCACCAAGGGACTTCCCTGTTCACCTTCTTCACCTTAACAGGACAGCTTTCCTCATACGCACTGAGGACCGCTGAATTGATCGCCTCCACCGCCCTATCGAGATCGGCGTGGCACTGAATGTCCAGGTCCATCTCAGACAACTCCTGTTCAAGATGCCCCTTATAGACCTCCCAATCCGCGTTCTTGGGATTCCGATACTCTGTACTTCTAACCCTAGGAAACTCGACAATCAACAATCGACAACTTATCAATTACAAATTACCAATTACTATTTGTAATTGAATTACGTAATTCAATTACATGTAATTCAATTACTGCCCAGCCCTGGCGACAGTCCCATTCAACCGGAAGAACATAGTCACGAAATGTATGCAAAATGAAGGCATTTGACCCCCTATATACGAATCCGAAAGTCTGCCATGCTGTATCTGGGGCCTAAGGATTTTATAGCTAAAAGTCCTTAATTTGGGACATGAATTTAACCAGAAGAACATAGTCCTGAAACTAGTCTCATTCGAAAGGTTTTATGGAGCTGATTACGAATATGATCGTCTGCCTGGGGCATTTGCCCTCAGTGGCTCACCAAACGCACGAAATTCAGTGAAATTTAATTAACCGGAAGAACATAGTCCTGAAACTGGTCATATTCGAAAGGATCTAAGGAGATTATTACAAATATAGGGTGTTTGGTAAGTCGGCGGCAATAATGCAGGGGGGTTATCTTGGTCCAAAATGGACCAAAAAATTCCATATAAACATAGGTCCGATTTCCAACCGTTTTCGAGATAATCGATATTTTAGTAGTTTTAGCCGTGACGTTGGTTTTATTGGATTCAGCGCTCATAAGTCGAGAACAGTTACACGTACTTAAATTTGAGGGCACTACCAAAAAGAGCAGACATTTTTCAGTGGGAATTGGTCCAGTTATCCCCGAAAGTAGTCGCACTTTTCCAGTGACCAGTCAGATTGTAGAGATTTGTGCCGATTTTAGGCAGTTTAGCCGTAACTTAGCGAATCTTGAAATGCTATCCAGGTCTGGCAAATTTCACAAAAACTTGCCTGATTAGTGAGGATCAAAATACCAAACCCAGATCATCGCACCCTTTCGTAAAAGTTTGGAAAAATGAACCTATTTCGAGCTAAAAGTGCTTTTTTGAGTGTTCTTTGCAATAGGCCTTTGTGAACAGATGAAAGTGGCAAATGGAATCGAGCACACTATTATTTCTACTAAAATAATAATAAAGCTTCTCGTAGCTCTAATCGTGGTCAGCGATGCAAAATAAAAACATTTCGTAGCGTTTATTGCACCAATTCATAACAATTAGTAAATAAAAGAACAAATAAATTAACAAAAACTTCTTTTTTTACAAATCATTTTCC
Source organism: Corythucha ciliata (assembly GCA_038030265.1). Taxonomy (NCBI): domain Eukaryota; kingdom Metazoa; phylum Arthropoda; class Insecta; order Hemiptera; family Tingidae; genus Corythucha; species Corythucha ciliata. The sequence continues at coordinate 533,096 of CM075941.1, read as the reverse complement.
AAATGTCCTCCTCTGTTCCGAAGGCAGGATCGTGCTCTTTTTCTCGTGGCACCCACGAGGAGAAATGTCGGCTCGAAGGGCCTCAAAAGCTCCTGTAAACCTTCTTCGAATCTCCTTCCTGAACACGGTCTTTTACCAAACCCCAGACGTGGAAATCCATGGGCGCCATGTCCGGCGATCGAAGTGGTTGTGGAATTGAACCCCCTCGTCATATCCACATATCATAACTTCTATCCAAATACTGGCTAAATTCGATCAATTAGAGGGGAGGGGGCACGATCATGTTAAGAATATAAGGCTTCGACGAACACCTTCCCCCAGATTTTGCATTGAATGAGGCAAATCGTTCTGAATAAAGTTCAAATACATACTACGGGAAGTTTTTATTTTGCATCGCTGACCTTGATTAAGGCCTAAAAAAAGTTTTATTTTTATTTAAAATAAGAAGTAGCGTGTTTAATTCAATTTTTTCCCTTTCATTTCTTCGCAAAGGCTTATTGCAAAGAACACCCAAACGAGCACTTTTCGCTGGAAATGTGTTCATTTCTTCAAACTTTTACAAAGAGGTGCGATAATCTGAGTTTGTTACTTTGATCCTCACTAATAAGGCAAGTTTTTTTGAAATTTGCCAAACCTGGATGGTATTTCAAGATTCGCTATCATGCAATCAAGTTACTGCTTAACTGCCTAAAATCGGTACAAATCTCCACAATCTGACCGGTTACTGGAAAAGTGCGACTAGGTTATCACAAAAGTGCGACTACGTTAACGTACAAACCATGGAGCATTTGTTATTAGCCGGAGAGCTCTATTTTGCTGGGTTTGGACTCTTTTGATCTGAGTTTTGCTCGCCAGTCCCCAGATGGAACAACCGTACTGCCAAACTGGGCGTATCATAGTTAGATAGAGGAGTCGTTTGTTATCCAGGCTTAGAGGAGAAGTCTGGCTGAGAAGAGGCTTGAGTAGTCGAATGCGGGAGCGGAGTCTTCTCACTAGTTCACTTATGTGTGAATCGTGGGTGAGTCGTTGTTGGAGGTGGACTCCTAGGTAGCGTTTCACATCTGTTGCCGGTACGGTTTGGCTATTCATACTTATTTGGTTAATTTGGTGATTCCTTCTTAGGGTGAAGGTAGTCACTCACGATTTTTCGGCGTTCATCACGATTCGCCACTGATCGGTCCATTCTTGTACGCTGTTGACATGCCGCTGGAGTTTCGTGGATGCAACTATGCCCGATGTATCGCGAGTGAGTATTGCATAGTCGTCTGCGAACATTGCTGCGCTACTATCTTGGGATGTAGGGATGTCACAGACGTATAATAGATAGAGGATGGGCCCCCAAACGCTTCCTTGGGGCACTGATGCAGTTATCCCACAGCTCGGAGACTGGGCACCGTCGCACTTTACGTGGAAAGATCTTTTTGTGATGAAGCTTTGGATCAACCTGAAATAGGTGTCCGATAGCAATGGTTTCAGCTTATAGAGCAGGCCTGGATGCCAAACTCGATCGAAAGCTTGCTTCGTATCGATGAACAGTGCGAGGCAAACCTCTTTATTTTCAAAAGAATCGAGTATTTCTTCAACAACTCTATGTAACTGCTGCTGGCAAGAGTGGTGGTGACGAAACCCGAACTGGAAATCAGGTATGGACGGGGCAAGTATAGGCACTAGCCGGGGGAGTAGAAGCCTCTCGAAGATTTTGGAGAATATGGTTAACAGGCTGATTGGGCGGTATCCTGTCGGGTCATTTGTTGGTTTGTTTGGATTTGGAACCATGATTATTCCGGCGTGTTTCCAACGAGAAGGGAAATAGGTAGTAGGAAGGATCGCGTTATATATTTGTGTTAGGAACACAAGCGTTTTCCTGGGAATGTTCTTCAACAGGGGCTGTGTAATACGATCGAAGCCAGGAGATTTGTTGGTTGGCGACCTTTTAATTGCGTTCTCCACTTGATTCGGAGTGAAGAATTCCTTAAACGGGGATAATACGAGTGGCTCGGTAACTTCTTCTTCAATTCGCTTATGAAAATCCGGTAGATGACTTGGGTTTGGTGTAAATTGTCCAATATGTCATTGATTTTCCTTACGGTTTCTGAGTAGGAAAATTATTTTGGATTCGAAGGACTGATTTTTCGGTAAAACTTTTGATAAATCTTTGTTCCCATATAGTGCAGTAGTAAACGTCGCTTTCGTCAAATTCGGGTAAGTTCATGTTCATGATTTCGCAATAATTTTCAAGACGGTCTATGAACATATCCCACGGTTCAGTTCCCAGATCGAATGCCTCAAATACACTTGAATGGCCGTTTGGTCAAAATGGTACGATTTGAATGATTCTTCCTTCTCACTACTGCTTCTTCGCAACCGCTACAGGATTCGGAGAAGACTGCCGTGTTCGGCGTTTTTCCGATTTTTTTCCAGACGTCGCCATTAACGTGTTTGTAAAAATAGTTCGTGATTGAACAAATTATATTTTCAGAACAACTGATTAAAAATAAACAAAGGTAATAATAAGTGTAAGATCTCAATAGTTGGAACCTTCTAACTGGCAACAACTCCCCCCCCCCATGCCATTCTATTATTGTTAGATAGTTGAATGAAGAGTACAGCGAAAGGATAAAAATGAACTAATCTGTTCAGAAGTTCTCTTTACGAGTCGATAGACTAATCCTTGACGTCATTGAGACAGGAAAAGCTCCTCTTCCAATGTAAAGACAATCGAATAAGCTGAAATCCCTCGATCATAATGCCCAACGCGTATAAATCCCTGTCGCCATGAGCCCTCCCATCAGACATTATGTCCCATTCGTGTGCACAGCTCACCTCAATCGTCCTCCCCGTGTTAGCAGAGTAATTCCAAATAATTTGTTCCAGCCTGGGAGTAGGTAATTCCTTTTAACGATTTCAACCTTGGAGCTGTGTACTCTCCAAGCCGTCCTTCGAACACCCATCTTGAAGAAAAAAAAAAGGTGGTGGCTGGGAGGGATGGAAAGAGTTTATTAAGGTTTAAGGGTCAATAGTTGTGCTTCGGAAGGGTAAAGTGACGAAGGGTTGTAAAGGATGGCGAGGGGGGAGGGAACGAAAAACGGGTGAAAGAGGAAGTTTTTGGTCACGCGAAGCTTCTATATGCAGCATCGAATGCACGCTAGGTCTTTCTCGCTCTGGATATAATCACTTTTTTAACATCTTCAGTTTTTTACCAACTCGCTCAATTTAAAAATAATAATCATTTTATTTTTATTTAGGCATTTCCTTTAACCATAAATGATGAAGCGTCATTATCCTAATGATTTCAGCTTTCATTGTTCCCTATTGTCTTGAGGAGTAAGTAATTTCCACCCTGTTCGTGAAATAAACGATAAATCTCGCAAAATGACCGAGATATCTCAGAGAAGAGTTGGTATAATTGAGAAAGTCATTGCGTAATCTTCTTATCTCTCGGTAGTTCACCTTTAAACTTAGCAGTAACAAATCACTTCAATCTAATGCGACAGAAAAAGCAGCTAGACTCCCCTCCTTCCCCCTCATGTCCCGACGATTTAATTTTCCTTAGAAATTATAGAACAGAGACAAAAAAACACTTGAACGAGCCCTTGCAAACAAACCAACTCAAGCAAAGAATTTTCCCTTCAGTCTTGGACTGTCATTATAATTACTTTGTCCCAGTACGAATGACGCGAGATAAAAGCTTTTTTTTAAATTGAATTAATATTCTCCCGCTGAGCTTTCAAGGGATTGAAAGTTATGTTTTCTCGAAATTAGCCGACCGGCTTATGGTGAAATAGTGTGCGTGGGACACGCCGCGCTGGTTTTGATGGTAACGTCCATAACACTTTACCGTGAGTGAATTCATTTTAAAGTCGACAGATGTCGACAGGAAACAGACTGGACGGCGTCGTTGAGTACAGGTGTTGTCTGTAAGGGAACCGAGTTTCTCTGCAATGCGCCACCAGATGATCATGGCATGGATAAGCTTCCTGTTGGAATAATTACTTGAGAAGTTCAGGAAGGGTCAAACAATTTTTTTTTTTTTTTGACAAATTGTGAATTTGGCACAAGAAAACAGCAACAAAAACACAATTTCGTAGATTTCCTTCAAATACCAAATTTCGACAGCCACTTGGTGAGGTTCCTGTTAGGGCTGTGAGGTGATCAGGGAGCACCAAGCAATCAACTAACATTTCCCCTGGGAAACTATCGTTGTAGCCTTTCATTCAGGATTTTATGTCCAAAACGCTGCGAATTATCGAACAATGCCTTATTATTTCGACTATTTAATTGATAAGACGAACTAAAAGAGGGTACATACAACATTTGTACTGGAGTTTGTATAAACGACATGTATGTATACATGTGTATATATGTATGTGTATGTTACGGAAATGTTGCAAATGCATTTAATGACATTATCAACCGGTTAATAACATCATTAACCGTCGAAGTCGGCTATTCTCGACATCACCCGGTTATTTACCTTCAACCCGGCCACTAAGCGTTGATTGTTATTAACGTTAATACCCTAACGTCAATAGTTTTTAATAATTCATCACAATCATATTCACACCCTTGACAGAGCGGTTCGAGTAATGCTGTTGTTATCTGGTTATAATAATTATTCAAGTGGAGGTTGTTCCAGTTCACTTTATTGATAATAATGGAGTGGAAATTGAAATTTCAGGTGAATAAGATAAGTGAATCCAACCCAGAACCACGCTCTCAAACTCAACCGATTTCGTTCATCGTGGTCTCGGAAGAAAGATAATTAATTGGTGATTATCTGAGTCGATTTTGGGACCAATCGCAGCCAAGGGCTAATTCTAGCGGCATTTTGAAAACTTTAACGCCCACTTTCCACCCCTTTGGAGTTGAGGTTCGGGCTGACGAGAAGTTAGGACCAACTAGGTATTGAGTGGAGCCTTTGTACGAAATTTGGTATTTTTCTATCGGTCCTGCAGCGAATAAGAGCCAGGGCGGCGGACGGCGGACGGACATTTTTTTTTTTTGCAGATTGGATTCTACGCACTTTGAAACGTAAAACTACAAATTTTGAGGGGGGGGGTCAAACAAAATTTTTTGCGATACGATTACAAAGACTTATTATTGAGAAATAATAAGTCAAAACTGACAACGTTTTCCCCAGAAATATTCATACTTGCAGAAAGGGCTCGGCGCTTGGCCCTCCAATACAGGATGTCCGATTTTTCGACGCCTTGTCTGAGAGACGTTAAAAACTTACCATTTTTTAAATCCAAAACTGGAGATTTTACTCTGAAACTAAATATTTTATTCCGAAACAGACAAACACTTTCACCTGAAACCCGAAGTGTTACCTCAAAACTCAAGTTTTCGCAACACGATCACAACAAATCGGGGGGCGATTTTACCCCCAAAGCTCATGTTATACACCAAAGCTGACGATTCTACCCCTAAAACTGGTGGTTTGAAACCAAACGGATGATTTTACGCCAAAACTGATGAGTCTGTATTGAAAACTCTGGCATTTTTAACACAGAACTGACGACTTTACCTCAATACTGACGATTTTACCACATTACTGACTACTTGTTCACATATAAGACGTTATTACACCAAAACAGACGATTTAATGCCAAAGGTGACGTGTTACCACAAAACAATTTCATCAGTGAATTAGCTACTTCTATATGTCCCCATTTTAGCCGTGAATATGAGAGTTGTCTCCCTTTTAGCCATGAATTCGCGATTTTTCTCCATTTTAGCGTCGAGTTGACGATTTTTTTCAATTTTTGAATTCACTCCAAAAACTGGTAAAATTATACCTAAAAACTGTCGGTTTTAACCTCAAAACTTACGATTTCTACCCAAAATCTCACGTTATCACCTTGAAACTGATGGTACCAATTCAAAACTGGGTATTTTACTCCTAAACCGACAATTTCACTCCATCAACGGGGATTATCCCCAAAAAGGATAATTTTACGCTGAAACTTACGACCCGGTCTTGTGAACCCTGACAATTTCAACACAAAACTGACAAATTCACCAGAATAACTGACGACTACATCACAATGCTGGCGATTTGTTGAGACGATATTACTCCAAAACATACGATTTCGCTCCAAAGCTGAAGTGTTACTACAAAATAATGTCGTCAGTGAATTAGCTATTTGTCCCAAATTTAGCCGTGAACAAGCAAGTTGTCTCCCGTTTAGCCGTTGAATGTGTGATTCTTAACCGTTTGAGTTAGCGATTTTCTTAATTTTTGTCTTAGACTAGCGCTTTTTCCCGATTGGCCACAAATTTGCCTCCAAAAACCACGGCCTGTCATTTTCTCAGTTTTATGTGAATTTGTCAATTTTCTCTATGACCCTCCCACCCCACAATAAGTCGTTTGTCTTGATTTTAGCCGCAATTTAACGTTTTTCCTAATTTTAGCCTCTAATTATGGATTTTCTACATTTCAGACACGAATTGGAGTTTTTCCCCAATTTTCACTACGAATTTCGTAACGATTTTTCTGAATTAGCGAATTTGTTTAATTTCTGGATCGAAGTTACTTTAGAAGCCACGAATTGACGTTTTCTTCAACAAACCGTGAATTAACGTTTTTCCTCACTTCAGCGTTTCTTCTCAATTTTATCGGTGAATTCTGAATTAGAAACGAATTTTTCACTATTTCCATTTTATCGCTAGCGATTTTTCACTGTTTTAGCCGTTTATGAGCGATTTTTTTTTTTCAATTTCATTCCTGAATAAACACTTTTTCTCAATTTTAGGGCTTCGAATTAGCGATTTTTTGCTTTTATAGCTATGAATTAGTGCTGTTTCTCAGTTTGAACCACGCCAAACAGTTTGAAGCCAAAAATTGTCGATCCATACTTTTAGCCGTTTCCAGTGAATTTCTTGATAATGGGGTGTATACCCCACTAGTTGTACTATACTAGTTGTCAAGATGCGCGATTATAAGCACCATGGGGGCGCAAAATGTTCCATTTCTTAAACAAAAATCCGTCAAATAAGTAATTATGAGAATGGCGCCGTGAAAGTGGTGGGAGGGGGGGGGAGATAGATTCCTCTGAGGAGGCGCCTGTAAATCTTGAAGATGCGGCGGAAAAATAGGGATTTTTAGGTTTCATGTTCATAAATTTAGGAAGAAAATTCAGGAAATAGCGTTCACTTGAGGCTAAAATTAAGAAACATTAGCTAGTTGACGGTTTAGGGTGGCCATTTTACGCCAAAAATGTATAAAAATCTCTACGCACTGTTCATGGTATCATGCATCAAAAGTGAAAAAAATTGCTCATTCATAGCTCAAATTGTGAGAAACGCAACTTCATAGCCAAAAAAAAAAGATAACACGCCGATTCGCGGTTTCTGCGTGTCTGAAGATGAAAAAAATCACTAATTTATGACATAATTCAATAAATTGCAGCTAAAATTAGGAACAAGCGCTAATTTACGGCTAAAATTAGGAAAATACGTTAATTCGCTGCTACAGTTAAGGTCGATTCGGACTATTTGGACGTGACTTGGGACTTGGGAACAATGTGAACAGAAACAAAAATAAAAGCATTTTCTTGAATGTTGAATCACGTTGGGAATGCGTGTTCCCACGTCACGTCCGAGTAGTCTGTATTGACCTACGGCTCGAGAGCTGGCAACAGCCTCATTCAACCGGAATAACATAGTCATGAAACTTGTTCCATTTGATAGCTTTTGTGGGGCTGAATACGAATATGAGCGTCTGCCCGGAGCATTATTGTTCTCCGCGGCCAGTCAGTTTCCTTAAATTTTGAAAAAGAATTTGCTGAAAGGACGTGGTCTTGTAACTTGACTCACTCAGTAGGTTTTTTGGAGCTGAATAAGGGTATGAGCGTCTGCTCCAGGGGCATTTACCATTACTGGCGGCCAGTCGTTGCAATGGAATCGGAATGAGGTCGTTGTGGATTTTTTTTCACAGCCCACAAGATCTTTGATAATCTAGTTAGCAATTGTACATTATGAGGCCACCAAAAGCGAGTAAACTCTAAACGCGTGTCGGAGCTGGCAAACACTTGTTTTTCCCCCTAGTTTGGCCAAAAACACAGCACTGACTACCTAAAACCGATGGCTGGCACCAACAACTCAAAGAGCTCACCACGTCCCCCACCCCTTCTTAAAATTGATCATCATGATTCATGTGTGTAAAAACGGTCTGCTTTAGTCCTAGTAGGGTTCATTTTCGACCTTCAGCATTTAGCATCACTGCAAAACTTTCGTTTCCAACAAATACTCATTCCAAGGTCACTTTGGTTGATTTCGCTCCTTCGCGTAATTCTATGTTCCAAAAATCAAAGTTCGTAGATTTGGCTCGAACTAATGTTTCACGAGACCGAGACCGATACGAGACTTGAGTGGTCTCGGTCTCGGTTCTGAAAAGTTGGTATCGGTCTCGTAAGTCTCGGTCTCGAAAGTCTCGGTATCGGTCTTGAAAAGTAAAAAAAAATTTCGCTCCGGCAGCTGGCGGTCGGAAAGAGTGCATTTCATTTTGTATACGGATACCCTAAGCCGTCCCAGAAGTAGTAATGTTGAGACCATGATTTGTTTCGTTTATGTTTGACCCTCCCGCGTACTGTTTGCTCTTTGTCACCCGCAGAGGAAACATATAGTTTGATTTGATCACATTCATCTTCTCGGCGAGTGACCTTTGACGCAAGTCTTTAAAAAGTTTATATTCTATTTCATTCTTATTTATTTATTTATTTATTTATTCTGTTTTCCTGTCATTACAATTCACTTATATTGGAAACATCGGCTAAAAGTGAAACAATCTAGAGAAGAGCCCGATAATGGGCAGCGGTGATAACAATTCTTCTCAGCCACCAAAAAAAAAAAAAAATACCACGTACAGACAATTCGAGCTTATCGCCTTTCGCGTCTACAAATAGATTTGCACCTCTCTCAGAAAAGTCAGCAAACGATGACCAAACTACGGAGATCGAAATGGCAAATGAATCCTCAACACAAGCAAATGAATCGGACCCGCCGAAGCCACCACCTATATTCATCAAAAATGTAAACAATATAAATTCAGTCATAAAATACCTCAAAGAAAAAGCAACTGGGACTTTTCGTTTCCAGTCCTTGAAAGATAAAGTAAAACTCTCGTTTGCAAATGTTAATGACTTTCGAAGCACCATCACATATCTAGACGGATCGGACGCCGAATATTATACATATCAATTGAAAAATGAACGGAACTTCCGAGTCGTCATCCGAGGACTACACCCCTCGTCAGATGTCAACGAAATTAAAAAGGAGCTCGTGGAATTGGGATATTGCCCCGTCCAAATCATTTCTGTACTTCACCCCGTCAGTAAAACTCCCCTACCACTATTCTTTGTGGACCTTAAGCCTTCTCCTAAAAATCAAGAAATATATAGCTTGACCAGATTATACTACGGCGTGGTAAAAATTGAGCCTCCCAAGCCCAGGAGATCGGTGGTACAGTGTACTGGATGCCAAGGGTATAACCACACAAAAAACTACTGCCACCAACAACCCCGATGCGTCAAATGCGACCAATACCATCCTACGTCAGAATGCACCAAGCCACCGGACAGAGAACCCGTTTGCACAAACTGCAAAGGGAATCATACTGCGAACTATAAAGGATGCCCTTACCACAACCAACTGCAATGATCAAAACCCCAATCTCTTCCACCACGAGTCGATCGATACAATAATATTGAACAAATTAACCTAAACGAGAAACAGACACGCAAATCATACCAAGAAACACGCCCTAACGTCTCGATCGCTGAAGTTTTGCACACAAATTCAAACTACTCGTCTCCCCAGAACCCTTTCAATACTGAGTCTCCATCTAGTCCGTTAAACCTCCTAATGAACAAAATTGACGCGCTGATGTCAACAAACCAGCTCTTACTGCAAATCCTCTCACAAATCCTTCCCAAACTGATTTCCCCATGAACAACCATCAAATTAGACCACTAAAAGTCTGCACCTGGAAGCCGCGGTGTTTTAAACAAAATCCACGAGCTCCAACTCTATCTTGACTCGAAGGAAATTGACGTATTGCTGGTAACAGAAACAAAACTAACCCCCCAGCTGTTTTTCATATTCCGGGCTACAAATGCTACCGTGCCGACCACCCATCTGGGACACGTAAAGGCGGATCTCTGATTCTCATAAAATCAAACATATCGCACAACGAACTTCCATCCTATAATGAATCATACGCACAACTATCTCGTATAATAGTCAACATGAAAACGGATAGACTTACAAATAGGCTCTTTCTACTCAGCTCCCGAAAATAATTTAACTAATACAGCCTTAACTTCGTTGATTGACATAATGGGGCGCCGACGTTTTCTTCTTGGGGGTGACTTCAACTCCAAGCACCCTCGCTGGGGTTCTAACACTGTTAACCCGAGAGGTCGTACATTTTACGAAGTGGTTATACAAAAGCAACTAAAAGTATTCAGCCCTGCTGAGCCCACGCATTAACCAGACATAAGAAGTCATTCCCCAGACATTCTAGACTTCTACGTTGGACGGAATGTAGGAGGATTCTGTGGTACTCTTGAGGTAGACCACGATCTCTCATCCGATCACTTCCCTGTGATTCTGGAAATACTTCAGGAACCAAACAACAAGCCCACATATCAATCACTTTTGAAGTACCCAGTGGGTTGGAAAAAATACAAAACAGTACTTAATGAATTAACAGACCTGAAAATACCTCTTAAAACTCCCATAGATGTTGAGCGGGCTGTCAGTGCCCTAACAACATCAATAAAATTTGCGGCTTCAGAAGCGAGCACCAGGCCTGCCATCACGTCATCTCCCAAGTCTGTTGTGCCATCTCATATATTGGATCTTCTCAGAGTCAAACGCTGTGCCAGAGCACGATGGCATCAAACAAAACATCCAGCGGATAAATCCACGTACAACAGGGCAACCCGAGAGTTAAAGATGGCACTCATCGAACATCGATGCCTCGTAGAAAAAAATGATATTACTAAACTCGATACCCAAGATGGCAGCCTATGGAGGAAAACGAGGACACTAATCAAATTAAGGGATGGGATCCCTCCACTTAAACACAATAATCAATGGTACACAACGCCAGCTGCGAAAGCAGAGCTCTTATCTAGCATTCTGGAGAAACAGTTCACTCCAAATTCAATTCAAGAACCCAATTTTAATACCTCAGTCCTCGGTGCACTTGACGAACCTCTTCAGCTCTCACCATTTTCCGACTATTTCAAACCATGCCAAGTAATAAATGCCATAAAAAAAATTTCTTCGAAGAAAGCTCCAGGCGACGATTTAATTGTGAAGCCCCTTCTTGTGAACCTGCCGCGAAAAACTATAGTTCTCACAACACAAATCTATAACGCAGAAGTAAGATTGGGCTACTGGCCCAGAAAGTGGAAACACGCATCAGTATTATTAATCAAGAAACCAGAAAAACCAAAAAATTCGCCAGAAAGTTACAGGCCTATAAGTTTACTGTCAATGCTGTCAAAGATCCTCGAAAGAATTCTTTCTCCCAAACTTCTCCCTTTTCTTGAACCACTAATCCCTCACTCACAATTCGGCTTTCGACCAGGGCACTCGTGCGTTCATCAGTTACACAGAGTGGCGGATGAGATAATGAAAGCTTATGAAAACAAAGAAATCTGCCTTGGAATGTTTCTCGGCGTCGAAAAAGCCTTCGATCGCGTGTGGCACGAGGGTCTTCTAATGAAGTTGAAAAGAATACTCCCGGACACCTACTACAGAGTAATTCAATCATACCTAATGAATAGAACGTTTTGTGTAAAGTGCGAGGGTAGCCTATCCCGAAGCCGCCCAATTAAGGCGGGGGTACCCCAAGGAAGCGTATTAGGCCCTCTTCTGTACCTTTGTTCTTCTTCCGATCTTCCCACCGACGATGCTGTGAAAACCATGCAGTTCGCTGACGACACCGCCTATCTCAGTCGAGGGTAAACAATGCTGGAGGCCAAGTCTCCTCTTCAGTCTATATGCAATAAAATTGATACCAGGGCAAGCAAGTGGCGAATCTCGTTAAATCCCACTAAATCACAAGCTGTGGCCTTTACATACCTCCGCAACCACGATGAAGCACAACTCTCTCTTAATGGAAGCGACATCCCACAAGCTAAGAGTGTTAGATACCTAGGCGTCACGTTGGACACAAGACTGACATACAGCCAACGCCTAACAGAAATTAACAAGAGGTGCCGCAACAGATTCCACATTCTCAAACCGTTACTTGGCAGTCGCTCCCCACTACCTCTGGATACCAAGCGAAGCATATACATCATGCTGATACGCCCCATCTGGCAATATGCGAGCCCCATATGGAGCAGTGCATCTGCTACCCAAGTTAGAAGAATTCAGGTTCTCCAAAACAGAATCCTCCGATACATTACTGGAGCTCCCTGGTACATCAGGAACGATAATATTCATAGAGACCTGGGCTTACCAAATGTCGAAGATCTTCTAACTATCAACTATGCCAATCTCCTAAACAACATGCAAAGTAATGCGAATCCTTTGATTACGGAAATTCCACATGACTTGCCTCCAACCCGTCCTCACCGAAGACTTAAAAGGCGGCATCATTCAGACCGACAATTGGAACCCTAATGCTAACAAACAAGAAGAAGAAGAACAACAACAACAAAATTATACACTTGCACCCCAAGGGGACCACCCCCTCCCACTTGACTTTTTCAAAAAACAAAAATAAATAAAATGGGAATCAAAAACTACTTTAACAAGAAGTATTCAAACGCTAAGATCAAGAAAATCAAGAATGTGATGGTTCTGAATCAACCGGTGAATTGTAGTGATTTTTTGACCAGTTCAAGCCCTAATTTCCCCCCCTCCACCTCGACCAATTTGGCCCAAATGCAATACCGACCGGGGTCTTATGACTACTGATTTTTGTGCCAAAGCGCGTTCCGCTAAATTAACTTCTACGAGAGTTATCGTGCTAACAAGACCACACACTTGCTTCCACCCCGGGGGCACCCCCCCTCCCCCTCGACTTTTTCAAAAAATTAAAATGGGAATCAAAGTCTACTCTAACATGAAGTATACGTACCGAAAATGATGCTTCTAGAATCAACTGGTGATTTATAGTGATTTTTTGACCATTTCAACCCCTATTTCCCCCCCCCCCTCCTCCACCTCGACCGATTTGGCCCAAATGCAATACCGACCGGGGTCTTATGACTACTGATTTTTGTGCCAAAGCGCGTTCCGCTAAACTAATTTCTTTGAGAGTTATCGTGCTAACAAGAAAACGGCCATAATATTATAAATAAACCAATATATATAAATTCCGGAGACCACTGAATTCGTGTTCTAGAGGTCCTGAAACATGAAAAAAACATGCCATGACCCATGTTTGCCACCATCACGACGAGACCAATAGTGCATTTTGACATAAATGAAATGCACTAAAAATCTGAGGGCCTTGTATGCAAAATTTTAGTGTAACTATCTAGGAAATACACAGTTAACTACGGTAGAGTCTGTAGGACATATCGACCGCGGGGGAACAAAACAATCCAATAGGATCGATCGTATATTCGTGTTGAGCATTGCACGGAAGCGACAAGGGAATTCATCTTTCTCTTCCCTCATACATAGCTCTTGGGTTGGGCTCTCAGATTCTTGGTAACCTGTTGGACAAGTCCGCTCATAAACGTTCAGAAAATGCGCTAAATATGTGTGTATTGCGAAAAAGAGTTTGTTTATTCACGGCTGAAATGGGGAAAAAGCCCCAATTCGAGGCTGAAATGAAGAAAAAGTGCTAATTAGCGGCTAAAATAAGAAAAAGCTATCGTTCGTAGCTGGAATTGAAAAAAACGCCTATCCGTGGTTTCGGGAGGCAACTTCGTGGCTAAAATTGAGGAAAAGCGCTACCTAAATTTCGGCTGAATCGGGGGGGGGGGGGCGATAATTCACTGTTAAACATTCATAAAAAGTGCTAATTCGCGGCAAAATATGAGGACAATTCCCAATTCACGGCTAATACTTAGAAAACGCCAGATTCGCGGTTTCTGAATACAAATTGGTGTCCCCAATTGATAAAATGCCATGATTTAACCCCTTAGTGCGTAAAAATTATATTTATTATTCATTTGGAGACCCAGCGGCCTCATTGAGATTTCTGCCCACGGCTCACGGTTAGAATCATTTGTTTTTAGGGGGTTTCTTCATAAAATCAATGAATAAATAATAGATAAAGGAAGAAAACGTAAATGTGGAGGGGATAGATGGGGTTGGGGGCAAGAGCTTATCTGGTAACCATTTTTGTGGGGGGAGGAATCAAACCCCACCCCTTCCCACGGTATACCCTCACCACTAGCCCTATGTTTAGAACGATTTGACCAGCTCGGGTAATTCTGCTGCTACCCCCCCCCTCCTAGATTCGCCTATGGTGGAGGGGTTAAGGCACAGGCAGGTTACGTGGTATCGTCTCGGTCTCGGTACGATACCTGAAGTCTTGGTCTCGGTCTCGCCCTCTCAAAAGTAGATCTCGTCTCGGTATCGGTACATCACTAGCTCGAACTAAAGTCAAATCTACTTGGGCTATTCGATAGGTGCGGAGTCCTGTTATATTCACCGTCGCATAGCTTTGTCGTGGGACACGGTACGTTTAATTTCGGCAGCCAGGATTCAGCTCTCTGTGACTACCTGGTGGTGGGAATGGAGACGTTAAACAAGACAGTAACACACATTCAGTACATGCGCCGGCGTGTACTGTTAAAGAAAAATGTTGTCGCCGTTATTTAATTAAACAAATTAAATGAAAGTGATATCTTCCGGGCGACGATGGAAGGACATAGCCCGAAACGATTCGAGTTTCCAGAAAAAATAGGCTCCCCGGCGAGGGATTTGAACCCGAAACCTCTTGATCACTAGTCCAGCACGCTGCGAATTGCTCCACGGTGACCGACGCCTTTGGCAGTCGTACTGCGAGGGATCAGCTAAGCCAAACCCCACCCAGGGCCATTGTTTCTCGAAAGTCTAGGCGTTTCTCCTTAAGACAAAGGTAAACCACGCCAATGTTATCATATCTTAGCTATGTTATCATAGCTGATCCATCGCAGTACGTCTCCCGCAGGGCGTCACGGTGGGGCAATTGGCAGCGCATTGGACCAGCATTTCAGAGGTTACGGGTTCAAATCCCGTTGGCGAGTTTGTTTTTTTTCTATAAGTTCGAACCAACGAATTTTGTGTCTGACACTAAATTTCAAGCAACAAGTGTAGCGCGACACTTCAGTATAAACGCACCTTTAGGCTTTGCCTTCCCGAGTCGTCCGGGTAATATCAGTTAATTAATTTACTTCTTTAATTAAAATACCGGCGACAGAATCCCTCGTATCTATCTGACGATTATTTTCTTGAAAGTGGCTTATACACAGTGACAAATAAACAGATTATTTGTCTCCTATAAATAGCAAAACTGGCAATGCCCCCCATAAAAATTGCTAAACTGATTTTTAGAGCCCTAAAAATGTCTAAAAAGATTATTCCCGCGGTATTCGCGCCCCAAAACCGACTGAGGTGACTATTCGCACCCCTAAAATGTCAAAACAGACGGTTCGCGCCTTGAATTATTTGGGCGCTTGTTCAAACTGGTGATTCATGCTCTAAAATTAGCAATATACTGACTGTATGCGCGTATGGTAAAAACGACTATTCACGCTCCAAAAATTGTCAAGTTGACTATTCGCGCTTTGAAAATGGCCAAGGGCTCGGTCACACAAATACCTTACAATATTAATCAATTTATGTAGCACTGCCTTATAAACGGACCAACTGGATATGTAAACGCGAGGCAAATTATTTGGAGAATCTTTTGACACTTGTGTGGCTGACGATTCTCGACGGTTCCCGCACCGACCAGAGCCTTCCACTCCTCACCCGATCGTTCTACAATACGTCACTTTGAGAGCCTCACGCTTGAATGGGGGAAAAAAATCGCGGTCTAAAAATAGCTTCAGTTGTGGTTTTTGTGGGCGGGCATGCCCGCGCGGGGTACCCCTCCCTATTAGTTATTCAACAAAAATGAAAAGCCAACGTCAATTCAACGGGAATGCTTCCCTATTATAATTTTTATTTAAAGTTCATCATCCAGTACCTTTTTTTGAGCGCTCAATCGGGCTGATCACCGAGTTTTTCGCGCTCGTTCGTCATTTGAGTTGCCGTGGATCCAACGTCGGACACAGTCGACGGTTGATTCTCCTTGATATTGAACGTTGGGAATTTTTTGGCCAGTTCGACTCTGTTTTGATTTAAGCAAAATACGCAGGTAGTTAATTATAAAAACTGACGTTGAAAATGTAGGTGTCCTGTACCTGTATTTCGGGTGACTTATTGCGTAGATGTAGGGGTCGATACAAGAAACGGCTTTACATGCACAGGCAGGAAACATGGTCCAAGCTGGTGTGAGTAGCTCTCTAATTATGGAAATCGTTCGGGTATAATTTTGTGTTTTATTTTAACGCAAAAAAAAAAACGAGATATTTACTGATTTCCAAAAGCGCCAATTAAAGCTAAAACAGCGTACGGAGTCCAAGCGGCGACGAATAAAAAGCAAATGATTATCGCAGCTTTCGCGATACGAATTTCAGCGGATGCCTGCTGGAGATTGTTGTTGCCACGCAGTGATTCCACGTTCATTTTTTTTGCCTGTGAAAAGAGGTGTAGCGCGAGAGTTTAATGGTGACGAGGTGTGGTGTAAGGGGAGGGGGGGCAAGGTTGAGAGTGAAACCTGTTCCCTCAGAGTGTGCTCGTGGATAATGACGTGACTGACGATCCTCGAGTAGAAATAAATGATGGCGGAGAGTGGGAAGACGTAACAAACGAAGAATAGAACGAGAACGAAACTGCGTATTTCGTCGGTTCTAGTGATGTAGTCGAAGGAACAGCTTATTAGGAAACCTTCTGTATAGTTTGATTTCATTAGACGCTATGAGAACATTACGGTGATGAGCGTGGGGGGAAAGGGGGAGCGTCGAACTTTACCTGGCACAAAGCGAGACCACTGTTCGAATATTGGAAGAATCGACCAGGGTGTTATGTACAACCATACAAGCAATATGTAGAACAGTGCTTGGCAGTGCGTAATTTTCTTCGAAAACGGCTTAGCTATTACTCTTGAAAAAAGAGGGGGGGGGAGGTGAAGCGAAAGAGGAGCATAAGTTTTTGTTATTGCTTCTCTCAAAAGGGATATTTTTACGATGATTAAATACCGGTAGCGATCGTACGCTATTAAGGCGTTAGTAGCAGCCGCTCCTATACCGGAAAATGAGCCTATGGCACCGTAAATCTAAACAAAAAACAAACGTGATTAGGAATTTTCCCTTTTTGTTTTCCCTAACTCGATTATTACCTTGCATCCCATTTGACCTAGAGCGTAACCTTTACTAAACGAGTTATAAATGAATATAGGCATCTCTGTCATCATTAAAAAGTCGCACAGCGCTAAATTTATTACAAACATATTGGACGGCGTTCTCAGCGTTTTTGATCTGAAATTCACAGAGAAAAGGGTGAAGGGAGGAAGGATTTCCCCAAAGAGACCCGCATTTTTCTTTTCTATAGGAACCGATAAGTAACAATCGGTATCCCTTCCCCACCCCGCCGATATCATCGTACAAGTTTTTTGTTATTCAGCGATATCAAACGTGGACTTCATGTAAAAAGGGGGAAAAAGAGGGTTTTTCTGGAAAAAGAACTACTCTCCTCTAGAATTCCCTTCGAAAGGCTTAAGTATCAATTCAAGCTAGTGGAAGGCCCCCCCCCCCACAACCCCATCAACCACAAGAAGAGCATTCTTCCGTTTCATTTTATTAATTCGGGCGATTCTATTTCATGCCTGACGGCACAAGGCAAGAATAGATTTCAAGATGTGGAAGAGGAAAATGAAAGCCATGGAAAATCATTTGACAAAAGGAATTCAAAGAACTCGAAATATTCAAATTATTATAAGAAAAACCTCATTAGATTTCCTCATAGTCGGATGTTGAACTATCCTGATTTTTTTTTTTTTTAATTCATTTGAAGGCGAGAGAAGCTATTAAACAAATCACTGCCGGGGGACTAGCAAAGTGATGCCACCAGTTGGAAGTGGAATATCACATTCAACGATAAATAATGGAATTTCGTAGTAACCTATCACCTACTCCTATACTTCCCATCGTGGGAATTCACAAATGCTGCCATTGAATCCCCCCCCCCTCCAAACCTAACTACGGATAAAGTGTTCGGAAACTTACGTGGAAAATATCCAAATGACTAGACCGTTCCCAACAGCGTTGCTCACCGTATAAAATATATAGAGAATGCCGAGGAGATAAAAGTAAATGGGTTGCGGTTCGGGATATGTGAGCCAGTGAGCCGGTATGTGACCGAGATCCTCTTCTGAGAGATCCCAGCCCAGGGTACGTTCATTACTCGTCCTGTTGAGGAAAAATAGAAAATAAATAAAGCGCAAGATTTCAACTAGTAAAAATGGCGTTTACCTCGGTTCAGGGGTCAAAGTGGTGTTTGGAGTGGTTGCCATTGTCAGTGAAGAGGGGGAAAAAGGCCTAGGGAGGCTGAGGTTTGTCGTTTTTATATGGGGAAAAAAGGGTATGCCCATTAATTCGATAAATCTAATATTGCTTCGATAGAGAAGAACATTGGATTACGATTCACGATTTTTATTGGATCAAATTAAGTTAATTCATTTGTTCGGATCTTCGACTATTATTTACGTATGGGGCTTCGTCAAACCTTCGATTGAATAAGGTTGATCCCCTGTTTATTCAAAGAAGTAATTTACTTATCATTCCAAGCTAGCAACCCGTTGAACATACGTGTTGCTCGAGTCTAGCCTCCGAGTGTTTCGTGCGGAGGACCTTCACATACGAGTCGGCATAACGTTGACAGCTGTTCCAGCCTGTTTTTTTTTTTTTTTTGCTCTTTTTTTGTTTCCAACGTGCTTGTTAGTGATTGGTTGGTTAAATTGATGTTCCCAACGAGTAGAACCCGTGAAAATGCCATTTTCACCAGTCAAACCTATACGAAATTGGTGTTTGAAAAAGCGAAATTCTCGAAAGCGGATTTCTTGTAAGTCACATGAACAAACTCATCTTGCTATTCTCGAAAAAGAAAAGAAAAATAAGTTAAAATGACTACATTCGAGCCTTCAAAATTCTCTGAACTGACCGTTCGCGCGCATTAATGGTCAATAACTAACTATTCGCGCAGCTGGCTCGACGGATAATATTCGGGCCCCAAAATTGCTTAACTTATAAATTTCCACACTAAAAGTAGCCAAAATGGCAATGCCGGCTTGAAAAATGCCTAAACAGGCGATCCCTTTGCTTATGGCAAACTCTCTACCCATTCACACGCCGAAAATAGCCAACGTAATTGGCGCCTACTATTCACGCTCTGAAATTGGCAACACTGACTCCTAGTGATGCACGAGCCCAAGACCGAGACGAGACTTGAGTGGTCTCGGTCTCGATCATTAAAATTCGGTCTCGTCTCGGTCGTGAAAGTCTCGGTCTTGTCTCGAAAAGTTAAAGGTGCGAATTCAAAGTATGTGTGATATTAGTGACGAGTGATCCTATTCTCGCCCCAATGATTACAGATGACGACGATAGATGAATTTATACTTTGCTTTCCTTCCTTGGTGGCTCGTGGCACGAAGGGAGATAAGTGATACACTAGTGATTAATGACCAAAGAGCTTTGTAATTGCCCCAAAATAGAATCGTGCCTTTAAAATAATCGTCACACTGAGAACGTGAAAGGGGAACAGTTGGGAATTCAACGAGATCAACTCAAAATCTCGCAGATGCCAACTCATTTAGTTCAAGCGAGTGACTTACCTTCCCAGACACGACGAGGCAGAGGTGCACAACCCCCCCCCCCCCCATACATCAGACCCTCCTTTTCATGCTTCAACTGGCAATGTTAGTTGAAAATAAATAAATAAAAAAAATAAAAAATGAAAGCCATGTCGAGTTTGATGATAGCGGCCCAGGGAAGTTTCAAACGCAAAATTAGGGTTCCCTTGCACTAAGCAGCCTGGCCGCGGCAGCCGGTTGGCTGCTGTGCAGTTGGGCTTGTTCTAGTAGCTGCCCCAGCCTGGAAATATTTGCTGCCTAGTGCGCGAGCACCCGTAGGTTGCAATGTATTTCACCGGCCCCCGGGAACCTTAACCTTTTTTTTTTTATTACGATACGTTGGCATAAAGAAGCTTTTAACGAACGAGGCACGATGTTTGTGACACGAGACGAAGTCGAGTGCCATCATTGGTAGAGTTTGTAGTGTGATTATACGCCTCAGGATCGTACGCTTTTTTTTTACCTTCGATCGCACAAAGCCTTTTAAAGCCAATTACGTTCATAATTATTTAATTTGACGGTTCCGTAAAGTCTCCATTTGCCACACAACTTCATTTCAGAGAAATAAAAAAGAAGAAACAAAAGAAGCGCGTAAGACGAAAGCGGGCTTCCCTGCCTCAATTCTTCTACCAACTCACCATCATAATCAACTGACTTTGACCTTTTTGGAATATGACGGTTCCACTCACGGTTCCACTCACCCTTCACCCATCGTTCATCGTGCTTAAAGACCTACTTTACACGCGCCGTGCGGTAAAGAGAGAACTCTTATACCGTGAACTCTTTACCGCACGGCGTGTGTAAAGTAGGTCTTTACGCACGATGAACATCTGCTTAAACACTGCTTTAAGTATGATCTTAGGAATAGTAGATTATACGCCTAGGCAAGAAACCGATTTTTTGGAGGCCGAGAGAAAAAATGGGACGGGCGAGGCGTTGCCGAGCCAGGCCTTTTCTCGAGACCACAAAATCACTTTTTTGACGCGTTGTGTACACTATTTTTTTATTAAAACAAGGGCTGATTTTTTGGGCCACGGCGACAAAGTGAGTGTTTTATCCCCTAGGCTTTAAAATAATCAGCTGTTTAAAAAATAGTAATAATTATAATAATAAACTGATTTATTGTAGAGACCCAAACGGGCATTACAACGTCAAGTGGCAAAATTTAAAGTCACAGAGACAGAGGCTTCCATAAGCAGAGAGCACCCTTTACCTCATCCACGGAGTAGCAAGGCCTTTGGAAGAAACAGCCCTTTAAGCTTCCTGTTGAATGCTTTCGGAGGCGGCTGCGCTACTGATCCAGGCAGCATGTTATAGAGATCAATCCCAAGTTGGTGAAAGCTCTTATTAGTGAGTCTCAAACGGGTTCTATCTTTTATAAGCTTGTTGGCGTTCCGCGTCGAATAGACATGGACTTCCGAGTGTGACTTGAACAGTTGTGAGTTAGACTTCACATAATTCAAAACTTGGAGGGCAAAAGCAGAAGTGAGGGTGCGTATCCCAAGATCAGGGAAAGCCTACTTACACGAGTCCCTTGGCCTCAAACCATCAAGAAGCCTCACAGCACGCTTCTGAAGCTGAAAGGCGCGGCCAGCGTGATGTGAAGCGCCCCAAAGCAGAACCCCATAAAGAAGATGGCAGTGAAAGTGTGCGAAATATACACTTCTCGGTGCAACCTCCGACACAGAGTCCCTGAGTCGCCGCAACAAAAAAAGACTGCGAGAGAGCTTTCCGCAGACCATCTCAATATGGTATTCCCAATTAAGTCTGCTATCCAGTTCGAATCCCAGGAAGGTGAGCGGTTCCTGCGGGGAAGGCGCCACCGACGACGCTGATGTCACCTCCAGTCACTGGGTCTTGTCAGAATTGAAGATTAGCTTATTTGCGCCACACCATGCCTCTAAAAACTCCGAACATTGGGAGGCCAGATGGGGGGCCGAGTCACTATCAAGGAGCGCAAATTGTAACGAGACGTCGTCTGAATATATGTAGCAATTCTAAAGTTGCGCAAATCGAAGCAGGCTAGCCGGTAAGTCGTTGTTGAAAACATCACACAAGTCCGGCCCCAAGTGGGAGCCCTGCGGAACACCGTATAGGACCGGACGAACAGATGATACTTCGAATCCAGTGGAGACTGTCTGGTAGCAATGCGACAAATATGATGTTATTAGACGAAGAGAGCCATCCATGAAACCGTAGCCCTCCAGCTTCCGGCAGATAATGTCATGAGGTATGACCTTTTCCTGCCCTTTTCATGTCAAACGACGCCCTTGGAGACAGTCATTAACGAGCTGAATACCAGCCGTGACTGTTCCCCGGAAGCCGTGCTGGGAGTCGGAATACATTTCGTTGGCCTCAAGGAACTGGCAATATCCCTTCGCAGGAATGATTCCAACACCTTCCCCAAGTATGGCAATATTGCTAGCGGCCGATAGTTCGCTGGTAGGCTGGGATCCCCTTTCTTATAAATTGGGCGGATCTTAAATATAACGCGACACGTAAGTGCCAATTTACTTGCGAGTGCTTTGTTTGGCTGGCGAGGCAAAGCCGAGTCGGCTAAATGAGTACGAGCAAGTCAATTGAGTTATGCACGATATTTTTCGCGCGACAAGTGAAATATAGTATATTTCACTACAAAGGAAGGAAAGTGGAGTTTTACCAGCGAGTTATGTTTTGCTCACGAGGCGGGGCCGAGTGAGCTAAAAACAACAAGCAGAATGAAAGTTTCTTCCTCACGAGTTGTGGATATTATTTTTCGCACGACCAACAGGTTTAATTGTCTTTCCTGCAAGTGTTCGGAGGCAAGGGTACGCTAATTGAATACAGAACTTTTTTTTTTCACTTTCCTTCACTAGTGAGTGAAATCTTCCTGTTTCCTTCTCTTGCGTGGGAAAATGTGAAATTATTGATATTCTGCCATACTTTCCTTCACTAGTGAGTGAAAAAAAAAAAAAAACTTTTTTCACCTAGCTCATCTCTTTAAGTAAAAATCAACTTCCCTGTTGAGGTACCTGGCGAAGGGGAAGTATCACTTCCCACCCTGATCGTGCGAAAACCATCATGTATGATTCGTAAAAGAAGAAGAAATGTGCGTGTTTCCTATAATTCTACAAAAAGGAAATTTTTTTCCCATTGTTTTATTCATTTTGTGTGTTCTGGAGGGGGGGGGGTGGATATGTCCACCCCTTAGACCCACCACGGGCCGGAGGCACATAACACAATAGCCGTATCGGCATGAAACAAGGTCATTTCAAATTTCGGAATTTGTTCAAAATGGTCTGTTCTGTATTCATGAATGAGCCATCATTTTTTCATTCTTTTAATTCCGAGACCGATACCAGTCTCGGTCTCGTCTCGAAAATCACGCTCCCGTCTCGGTCTTCGCTCGAGACCAGAAAATTTGGTCTCGGTCTCACTCCAGAAATGATGGTCTCGTCTCGGTCTCGTGCGTCACTAGTTTTTTCTGCTTGAATTTGCGATTTTTTCACTTTCAACTATGAGTTAGCGCTTTTTCCTCTTTTATCATCGAATTAGAGATTTTTCTCAATTTTAGCAGCATACAAATCGCAGTTTGCTGCCAAAATTGAAAAAAAATTGCCGATATGCGGCTAAAGTTGAGCAAAAGTGCTAACACGTGTCTGAATGTGAAATAATTTCAAAAAATCTCTAATGCGTGGCTAATTTTCTTTTTTAAAGTGATGGTTTGACGGGCATCTTAATTTAATGACGCACACAAAAATCAACTGGGCACCCTAAAATTGAGAAAAATCGCTAACTCGCTGTTAAAATGGGCAAAAAGCTCCAACTCGGATGCCTAAATGTGAAAAAATCGCCCATGCATGGCCAAAATTAAGAACAAGTGCTACATGGCGGCTAAAAAAGAGAACAAGGGTTCATTCAAAGCTGAAATTGAGGGAACGTCAATTCGCGAGTTTTGAAGGCAGCTTCATAGCTGAAATAGAGAAGAGGTACTAATTCGTGGCTATGAGTGAGAAAAGTGCTAATTCCTTGCTACATGAAAATACAACATTGCCAATCCACTAGTAATATAAATAAAAAAGCGCTGATTCGCTGCTAAAAATGAGGAAATTGCAAAAATTCGCTGCTAAAATGGAGAAAAAGTGCCGACTCATGGCTAAAAGTGAATAAATCGCTAGTTCACGGCAGGGGAGTAGCCAGCCTTTGATCTAGGGATGGGTAGCTTGACGTGAGAACGAAGATGCATCCCAAATCCCAATGCCTATTACAGGTGTTCGGGGATAAGTGCCCAGAAAGAGAACTCAGTAGCCCTCATCGACGCGAGAAATCGTCAATTCAGCCTCAGAAACTGAATTAGCACAGATAAAGGGTCGTGAACCGTCAAAACCTAACATCTCTGCTGTAAAACTGTCTTTTTTGGATTCTCTTTTCCGAATTTCCTTCGAATAACTGGCAATTTTCCCCCCAGAAAGTGATATTTTGGGAATTGAACTTAGAATTTCCGTCTCCTGGTATGGTAACTGCGGTATTTTCTAGTCCCTCAAACTGGACTCTTCCGTGATAGAGGCGAATGGTTTTTCAGCAACAAATGTAGCATATAGATATATAGAACCTTGCACGTCGCTTTAAAAGTAGGTAAAGTAATAAGTCCGTTTCCCGCTTCGAAGTTTTCAAGAATGCGTTGATACAGCTTAGTCCCATGACTTCGGCGTTTATCAGGGTCTTGTTCGTGCGCGTTAATGGTGGCATCGGCTGGCTTGCACATCTAGTCTCGTATTCATGCCTTCTCTTCAGAACTTCGTTACCCTCGGCGATGATTTTGTTTACTATCTTCGTGCATTCGCGTATGTAACAGGCGTATAGAGTAGGGATTTCGAGATCGGCGAACGCTTCCCTGCACGAGTCCCGGGCACTGAGTCGCACCTTGGAGCTCCTCCGCAGATAGAGATGCCATTATGTGAGAATCGAGTGAAAGCACCCAAACTAAACACTGCGCAGCACATCCCTCGAAACGATGGAAGCTATTTTGCGCATCATGAACAGAACTCTGGCTAGCCGTAAAGTCAAATTCTCGAAATGTTTTTTGAATGTCAACTTCGAGTCCAAATGCACGCCGAGAAATGTAACAAAAAAATCACAGGCCTGGGGTTTTCGGAGCGTAAAAAAGACGCACACAGTCTTCTGTTCGTTCAATTTTAAGCCATGGGGTTACAAACCAATTTTTCGCTTTTTCCAATGAGTGGTCAGATATTGTTCGGGGGTTTCGAAGTCTGATGAGCATGTCAGCAGTATATTGTCATCGGCACATCTATAGGATGTGCTGTCTTCCAGGCAATAACCGAAATCGTTAGTAAGAATAATGAAAAAAGTGGGACCGAGAGTCGACCCTTGCGGAACTCCGGTGATCAGTGTCGTCACTGTAGACTTGTTCCCTAGTCCTAATGAAACGTATTGCTGCCTATTGTCCAAGTAGGATTTAATGAGATCGAGGACCGTTCCCTTGACACCGTAGCACTTCAGCTTGCGTAAAGTCTGACTTTGATCGGTGCTATCAAAGGCGTGGCTCAGATCCAAAAAGTCTCTCATTTTAGTTCTTTTTGCTTCAAAAGTTTCCTAGATTTTCGATGTGAGAGCCACAATCGCATCCACAGCTGATTTCTTGGTACAATATCCAAACTGATCCGTAGAGTAAACTTTGTAATTTTCGAAATACTCGTTTAAATTGTCTGTTTACGAAATATTCTACATTTTTTGACGCTATTGGTAAAACCGAAATGGGCCTATAGTTATTCAGGTCGTCCGAATTTTCTTTTTTATAGACTGGCACCACTTTTGACAATTTAAGAGCGTCCGGAAAGTGGCCGGACGAAAGGCACGCGTTCACTAACATGTGCAGAGGTTCTATTAACAATAGGGCGATTTCCTTGAAGAGATTGGTCGACATCTCGTAGCAGTCTCGGGCGTCTGAGGACTTAAGTTTATTAATATATACTTCAGAATGTCTTCCCTTGAGACTGGCTTAAAGTCAGACAGACTGAGTCATTGAGGATTCAGTATATTTGCTGCCTGGTCACAAGGGCAAGGAGAAGTCGGTTTCGAAGATTTAAGAAAGTAATAATTTGTATCTCCGCAGTTTATTCCTCTTCAACGGAAGCGATGTGGATACCCACTAGTCAAAGCAACTGTGAAACGACTACTAGAGTAGTGTGCTCTTGACTAGCACAAAAACGAAGATAAATGTTTAAATTTTAATACTTTTGTGGAACTATTGTACCGCTGAAGATGACTCGGTACGGGTAGAAAATTGATTCCGGCGAAGAGGAATAAACTGTGGAGAGACAAATTATTGCTTTGGATTTAACGGATTTGGGGTTTCTCGAAGCAACATCAAGACTGAAATTAAGAAAAAGCATTAATTCATAACCATAATAGTGAAAAAATCGCTAATTCACGACGAAACCAGAGAAAAGTGTTAAATGTGCTGCTAAAATTTAGAAAAACGCAAATTCAAGGATACATTTTTGCTTAATCAAGAATGGCTTCAATTCGTGGCTAGTCACCAAACAGGGCGTATTAGCCGCTAAAATGAAGACTGACGCTAATTCGAAGATTAATTCGTGGCAAAACTAGAGAAAAACCAGGAAGTAAAAGCGCTAATGGGCTGTTGAAATTGAAAAAAAACGCTGATTCGCGGAAACATGCAAACTAAAAGACACTTATTCACGGTTAAAACTAAGGCTAATGCAGACTCCCGCCTAAAATTGTGATAAAAGGCTATAATTCGCCTGTAAAATTAAGAAAATGCGCTAACGCGTTGATAAATAAAGAATTCGAGGCTAAAATTAAAGAATAATTCGCAGCTAAATTTGAGAAAATGTGCTCATTCGCAGCAAAATTTGAGAAAAACGCTAAATTAGAGATCAATTTGGGAAAATCCACGGCTAAAATTATGAGAAACAGCGGTAATTCGCGTAAAAATGGAGATAAAAGAAACGCTTATCCGCGTGACTAAGAAGTGAATAAAACGCTTAATTCCCAGTGTTAAACGGCGAAAAAGCTCTAATGCGCTGTTGAAATTGACAAAAACGCTAAATCACGGATACATTTATGCCAAAACTCGCCTATTCACAGCTAAACTGAGGCAAAAGTGGATTCTAGCCTAAAATTAAGATAAAGAGCTCATTCGCTGGGAAAGGGGATGGAAAAATCCATTAATTCGCGCCTAGAATTGACAAATAAATCTCATTCGCAGGAGAAAAACGCTAATTTGCAGATTTGGGGGAAATCCGCTAATTCGGGGCTAAAATTATTTTGAATAAAAGTGGTAATTCGCTGGCAGATCGATGAAATATTTCTCGGTTAAAATTAAGAAATAATTCGTGGCTAAAACTGTGAAGAAAAAAGGCTAGTTCGCGGATCATTTTCAGGAAATCCGCTGCTAGACTTGAGGAAATGCGGTAATTCGCACCAAAAATTGAGAAAATGGAGAGATACGCTAATTCCCGGCTATCAAAGTGTAAAAGCACTAGTCCGCTCCTAAAATCCTGGAAAAACGCTAATTCACGGATACATTTAATTTACAAAGGGGGTGGCATGGAAACATATGATGGACAAAATGGCTGGATCATTATTTCATAAAAATAAATATTAAATCAGATTTATGATGGAACGCCCTCTCAGGATAAATTCCTAGATCCGCCACTGACCTCATGTTTTCCAGAATAATTTATTTCTACTTTTCTTCACCCCCTTACAATCACTTTCACCACAACAATAACTAAAATGTCACCGAAATGATCAAAAGTGTGTACTTTCTTACTGATGAAGACGCCATAACTGAATTATTCGTAATTGCAAATTTTGGCTATGAATGCGAAGAAAATAAAATGATCGGTGCACTAAAACTTTTGAACTTGAGTATTCAGTCTTATAATCAATGATATTCAAACAAGATGACCACTGCAACGGCATTGAATCTTCCATTAGCCAATCAGAGTCCACGAAACAACTCCTAGCAATCGAGTAGCATTTCAAATTACGCCCCCGGTCGTGACGGCCCTGTCGAGACCCGCTCACTAGCTGGGTCACCGGTGGACGTTTGATCAGCCGAGGATGTAATGTGTAAAGAAGATAACCTGCCTCGGAGGCTTATAAAAGAAATGCTTCTCATTCAGAGTGACAGTCAGGCCTGCAATTTTAGCCCGACCTTGATGGTCTTGGTAGCGTTTTCAGTGGTATTTTGGCTGTGAATGAAACGTTATAGAGATGGGGAATTGTTGTTTTTTGTTGTTGTTTTTTTTAGACAACATCCACGGGTAGGAGAGCTCCCCCTGGATCTGTGGATCTAGTCCAGGATCCTCTTCCCTCTGACAAGGTTTAGGAGGTCCTCAGCAAGAGTTTCGCTGGTCGGAACACCCTCGAGTCGATCAGCTCCGAAGATGCTGAGCCGGCAGCCCGCGAGCGCCACACATTCGAACACGATGTGATAGGCGGTCTCGTCTTCTTCCCCACACAGTCTACACACCGGGGGACTCCGTGGTTACCCCGATGCGATATAGGTGGTAACGGAGCTGGCAGAATCCTGTGATAAGGCCTACCACCGTTCTAAGGTCTCTCCGGCTAAGCCGGAGCAGTTTGCTTGTAAGCCTCCTGCACGGTCTTTCGACCATGTGCTTACTCTGCTGATGTCCCTCAGTCTCTGATAGTGTATAGCCGTCTGGGCATTAACCCACTTGGCTATCGCCATCCTGAAGGTCGATGGCGGGATGCCGAGCGCCAGCTTCGGGCCAGTGAAGTCTCTACTTGAGCCCTCCCTGGCCAAGGAGTCCGCCTGCTCGTTCCCGTGCATACCCTTGTGTCCCGGTCTCCCGGTACCCATTAAAGGCTTACATTGCTATCTTGGGCCAGTAGACAAAGGCTTTAGCGGCAGTCCCATACAAGCCCGGAGCTCACTATCAGAGCCGTTAGTGCCTTAATGGCAGCCTGGCTGTCATGTCCCTATCTTACTTCATTCTTATTACCACGTGATGTTTGAATTATTGATATAGTCATTGGTTGCGTTGCAAAACTCGGGGCTCGTGTTTAAACGCTAAATTGTAGAATTAAGTACTTACTGGAGTTTTGCAACGGTGATTTGTATCGCGATGGAACGTGTTTTGTTGGATTTTAAACACTTACTCAGCCGTTGCAAAACTGTCAATCTAGCTCAGCGCTGAGTAATTGTTTAAAATCCAACAAAACACGTCCCATCGCAGTACAAACCACCGTTGCAAAACTCCTGTAAGCATTTAATTCTACACTTCAGCGCTTAAACACGAGGCCCGAGTTTTGCAACGCAACCATTGTTTTTGAAATATGAAAGTTCATAACTCGGAATACAGCGTGCTCTCAGATATAATAGTGGCGACTCGAGAAAAATGAACGAAGAACAATTCAACACATTCATGGCTACCTTTCGGGACCAATAGGCTGGTTGGCAGCGACTTGTTGAAAATTTTCCGTCGTCTCCGGTCACGGTCTCCATCCCTGTCTCGCTCTGTGGGGAATTGCTCGTCAAAAATGAATTGCGCCCGCTGTGAGCGGCGTCACCACGGGTTGCTTCATTTTGATGAGTTGCCGCAGAAAAATAGCTCCCCCCCGGGTCGTTAATCCGTCTCCAACACCATCAGCTCCCCCCCAATTCGGATCGAATCCACCAGTAGAGCCCACCCCCTCGCCTACCATCGTGTCTAACGTGTGCCAACACTCCCTTGTATTGCTCAGTACTGCTCAAGTAGTCGTGGTTTTACAACGCACCACTGGCCAGCCCTTTTTGTTGCGAGCCTTGCTCGATGGGGGCTCCCAAGGTAACTTCATCCGAAAGGAAGCATGCGAACGACTTGGTCTTCTCACCACGCCCACCAAATCCCACGTGACTTGTTTAGCGCAAGGCGTTGCGTCGATCAAAGAAAAAACTTCATTTTGTTTTTCATCAAGAGTGTTTCCCCAAAATAAATATCAAATTGAGGCGTTAGTTTTGGAGGAGATTACTGATACTTTGCCTTCCAAAACTGTGCCGTTGGAGAATCTCCCTCACCTCCGTGGTCTAGAGCTGGCCGACGCGAGTTTCAATATTCCAGGGCCGGTAGATTTACTGATTGGGGCCGCTTTGTGGTCATTGATAATCGGAAGGCGAAAGATTGAGGGGCCGGTTCCCGGTCCAGTGGCCATAGATTCGTCTTTGGGTTGGTGAGTGACAGGTGAAGTGCCTGTTAATACCTCATCACCCCCCGTCGCTAGAGTCATTAATGATTGCGTAGAGAGTTCGCTTGAAGGAATCCTGTCCAAGTTCTGGTCATTGGAGGATGTGCCTATTACGGTTCAACCATCAGTGGAGGACGATCAGTGTGAAAAACATTTCCTGGGCACTGTGTCGCGAGGCCTCGACGGTCGGTTTATTGTGTCGTTACCATTTCGTCGTTCTCCGTCTCTTCTAGGGGATTCGCTAGCTTTAGCGACTAAACGGCGTCTAGTAACCGATCCCAAATTACACCAACAATATATAGATGTCATGAATGGCTATCTTGAAAAAGGATATACGTCTCTGGTGCCTTCGAACCAAATTCAAGATAGTAGTCCCGCTTATTACATTCCTAACCATGGAGTATTTAAATCCAGCAGCACTAGTACGCCACTCAGGGTGGTTTTGGATGCGAGTGCTAAATCGACCTCGGGCTATTCGTTAAATGATTTGCTTCACACGGGCCCCAAATTACAAAGGGATTTGGTCGCAATTTTGTTAAATTTTCGTTTGTTTCGATACGCACTTTCAGCAGATATTCAACAAATGTACCAGCGCGTACTGGTAGACGAGCGAGACTGCAGGTTTCAGCGACTCGTGTGGCGGTCCTCCCCACAAGATGAGTTAAAAGTCTATCAGATGAACACCGTCTTATTTGGAATGTCTTGCTCTCCCTATTTAGCTCTCAGGACTGTCCGTCATTTAGTGGAATTGGAGGGAGTCAATTTTCCAGAAGCTCTTAAATCGGCAAATCGTGACTTATATATGGACGATTTTTTAAATTCAGTATCGTCCGAGTCGGAGGCATGTGAGCTCTATCGAGACCTCCTCGGTCTTTTCAAAAGAGGTTCCTTCCGAATGACCAAGTGGTCCTCCAACTCATCGAGGGTTTTGTCCGAAGTTCCCGAAGAAGATCGCTCGGTAGATCTGCTTTCGTTCGACAAGGAATTGTCTCTTAAGGTTTTGGGGCTTCGATGGGATCCCATACGAGATGAGTTCTCGGTTTATATTGACTTGTCAAATCAAGCTTCCCCTTGCTCTAAACGAGCCATGCTGTCCACAATCGCCCGAATTTTCGACCCTCTCGGCATTTTTGGTCCGATAACTGTCGTCGTTAAATGCCTTATCAAAACTTTGTGGGCCCTGAAAATCGATTGGGACGAAACCCCCCCCCCTCGAAGGTAGTCGTCAATGGGAGAATTTCTCTGGAAGTCTGTCCCACCTGGCAGAGGTCACAATTCCTCGTGCTCTTTCCGTAGAGCCTGGGGACCACACCCTTCTCGTAGGTTTCGCAGATGCCTCGAGTTCTGCGTACGGCGCAGTCGTCTATATTCGAACCACAGGCGCAAATGGAACAAGTGTCCGTTTTGTTTGTGCGAAATCCCAGGTGTCACCAGAAAAGTGTGTCAGTATTCCTCGCCTCGAGTTATGTACGGCTCTGCTGCTTTCGAAATTGCTTTGTTTCGTTCGAGACACCCTGTCCGCCCGCCACCCAATTGTCGGCGTAAGGGCGTTTTCGGACTCCACAGTCGCCCTTCAATGGTTGTCGTCTTCCCCCTCCAGGTGGACAGTTTTTGTCGCTAATAGAGTGATACAAATTCAGGAGAACGTACCTGTCGAAGATTGGTATCACGCGAGTGGCCAAGCGAATCCAGCTGACTGCCTAAGCCGAGGGCTGTCGGTGGAGGCATTCCTGTCACACTCTTTATGGTTCAACGGTCCCCCTTGGATCTGTTCACCCGAGAACACTTGGCCGGTGAAGGGAGCCAAAGAATTTGTTGGAGAGACCGCACCCCCCGAGGAAAAACTCCAAATTTGCACGGCTTTAGTGCCGCAGAAGGAATGGGTTTTGGACCCACTTCTAGAGAGGGTTTCGTCTTATCGCCGGTTAATTCGTGTAACCGCTCTTGCAAGGCGATTAGCATGTCGTTCTGAAGCTCGATCGGGCCCTCTACTTGCCTCCGAGCTGGAGAGTGCAGAAGTGTGTTGGTGTAAACACATCCAAGAAACCTGCTTAACAGAAATAGTTTCAGATCTTAAAAGAGCTGACTGTTCGGAAACCCCGAAGCGGAAGCTCCATCCGCTCATCTTAAAATTAGGATTGTTCTTGGACAATGGTGTAGTGAGGGTGGGGGGACGACTGCAGAACTCCGATCTGCCCTACGAACGTAAACATCCGATTCTATTACCCAAAAGGAGAACATTTGTTGAGATTCTAGTGGATCAATACCATCAAGACAATTTGCACACTGGGACGCATCTGTTGCTCTCCATCGTCCATATGAAATTTTGGGTTATTTCGGCGCGTGAACTCGTCCGTCGTCAAGTAAAAAACTGTAATTGGTGCTTTCGCTTCAAACTCAGGCCCCTTCAACCTAAAATGTCTCCGACACGATTTGAAAGCGTTTGCCAATACTGGCGTGGATTATGCCGGACCTTTCCCCATCACTATGGCCAGAAGACGAGGGACCCGAAGCATGAAAGCTTACATAAATGTCTTTTTGTTTGTTTGGCTACCAAGGCAATTCATCTCGAGTTAGCCTCGGATCTGTCGACCCACTGTTTCCTCTCCGCCTTCCGACGATTTTTGTCCCGTCGTGGACCTTGTTCTTTGGTTTGCTCTGACCAAGGGACTAACTTTGAGGGAGCAAAAAACTCGCTGGGTGAACTATATAGATTTTTGCTGTCTCACGAATACAACAACACGCTAGGTTCAGAATTGGCGCATCGTAGAATCGAGTGGCGACTAAACCCCCCGTCGGCTCCCCATTTCGGAGGTATTTGGGAGGCGAATGTCAAATGCGTGAAGACCCATCTAGGGGAACTAACCGCCAACACTTTACCCACCTATGAAGAGTTTAACACCGCTCTTGTTCAAATAGAAGCTCTCTTGAACAGTCGTCCTCTCACCATTCTTGACCGAAGTGATGGAGACCACCCGGAAGCCTTAACTCCAGCTCATTTTCTCACTCTGGGCGACCCCGTTAGACCATCTACCGGCTAGTAATGTCACGTCTCATCCACTGACGTGTCTGGATCACCATGCCAAAATCAGTTGGATCGTCCAGCAGTTCTGGAGAAGGTGGCAGAGAGAATATTTATATACGCTCCAAGCTAGGGTGAAGTGGCAGAAGGATGGGCCTACCATCAGACCGGGTACCGTCGTTGTTTGGCAGGAGAACATCCCTCCTTTACATTGGCCTCTTGCCGTTGTTTCAGAAGTTTTTCCTGGCCCAGACGGAGTCACGAGAGTCGCAAAAGTAAGGCTTCGTGGGGGAGAACTCGTTAGACCACTTGTCAAATTATGCCCACTGCCCACTCAATGATTTTTTTTGTTTTTTGTTATTGTTTAGCTTAGTTTCGTGTTCGGATTTCCTCAAATCCTGTTGTATCTTGCGCTTTATTCGACCGGTTATTTGTTAGATTCTGTTATTTAATCGAGCTCAGTTGGGAATTCGGTGATGTAAAACAAAAACTTGGACAACGGCACTATCTAGTGTTACTTGACTCGGGGAGAGAAGTAAAGCGTCAAATTGACGAATTTCGAAAGACTCTTGTCACCAAGAAAACTCAGAATCTGACGCAAGATCCATTCATATACATCAGCGCACCCCGCAGCACAAATGATCGTATACCAACCGTAACCAAGAGTGATCACGAGACGACTCAGCAGCATCAATCCGCCACGTTCTTTTCCCTGTCCGAGTCCCCTTCGCCATCAGAGTTCCCCAGTCATCGTTCAACGCTTGAAAATCACACTGAGATAGCCTCTGCTCAAACTCCAACCTCAACACCAGCACCAGAAGCCCCCAGACGATCAACACCATGATCATGTTCTTTATCAAGTGGGGGAGTGTCATGTGCCTATCTTACTTCATTCTTATTACCACATGGTGTTTGAATTATTGATACAGTCACTGTTTTTGAAACATAGAAGTTCATAACTCGGAATACAGAGTGCTCTCAGATATAATACTGGCTATCCGTGAGTATACATATATGGGCATTTTGCACGTCCCTACGTATATTCTCAGCAGCACAGGCCTTGATTGCGTACACTTCGGCTTGGAGGACCGAGATGTGTACCCCCAGTGGTGTAGACAGCCTCCATTCGGGTCGGTACACCCCCGCACCAGTCCCACTATTCGTTTTAGAACCATCTGTAAACCACAACCGCTCCTTGTGGTTTCTTTTCGCCGCCTGCCTTTCACCGTACACAATGCGGACAGAGAAGGGACAGCGTTCTGTTGTTGTTTGGGGGGTTGATTTATTAAGTTTTTATTGATTTATTTAAGTTTTAGTTTATTTGTTTGTTTATTCATTTATTTCCATTTTTAAAGTTTGTATTTATTCAAATATAATTTCTTTAGTTGTTTGCTAGCATACATACTTTTATTTATTTGTTTGGCGATGACGGGTGGTTGAGTTTTTAAAAAAGGCGATAGCGGAGAGGGTGTGAACAGGTTTATTGTTAGCGGTGGAGGGGTTGGGCGGGGCCTTACGCTTGGCTGCGGTACTGAGATTTAACTCCGTTCAATCGTTTTCTACAATTCTGACAGTGAGTTTTTTTTTTTTTTTTTTTTCGTTTTTACCACATTTTTTTCATGGTTGGGCAATTTGTTATGGCTAACAAGATTGGTCCTTGCATCATATTGCCATATACATCGTAATAACTTAGTATTCGTACTTGTAACATACACTGTGGTAAGGTTTTTTGCATTATTTTGACTTGATATTTTCGGTTACTAAAATCCGCTGTTACGTTGTAAAGCCCTGAGGAAGGAAATGAATTGTTCCGAAAGCTCGGCTAGCAGTGGTTTTTGTTTTCTGTGAAGGCCAACGTCCCAATATAAAAATCGAGCTGGTCCCAACAATTCTTCACTGTGCTAGGCTTGCGCTATAAAATGTATTGACTGGCTATTCGCGCTCTCCTCTTTCAATCAACTAATGAAAACAAAATGTGTAGAATTTGGTCCTATTTACTCCAAATTTGGTAGATTTCTTTCTTTAAACATCATTTCTCAGGTTTGGGTCACTTTAGCAACCCCATTTCAAGGGTTTAACTAAATCAAATGGAAATTTCCAGGGTTTTGCAAAAATACTCCAAAACTTTGCATTCGCATGTGTTTGGCTCACTCATTACCCTCATTTTATTGATCTGACACCTTCAAAGTCAATTTCACGGATTTTCATGGTTCGAAAATTCAATTTTGTTGGGCTCAAACCACACTGGGGCGTAATTATGATTAAAGCACACGATTTATGGCGTGTGGTAAGCCCAAAACACAAACTTATTCAACTGACGATTCCCAACAGGCGCGAACACATTGCCTTGTTCAATTGAGCGGGTTGGCGAGCGGTTGAAGTTAAAGATGAAGCGGCGCGGTTTTTGAAGAGTAGTTTAGAAACAAACTGAATAATGCATAGTTTTTTTACGCCCCCCGCCCCCCAGAAGATTATACTACTACCTACAGGTCCGGGTAAGCTTATACTCGTCTCACCCTCCCCTCCCCATCACCGTCAACCACAATCCCGTCCCAGAATACAATCGAGTCTAGCGAGAGTCATTTATTTTAGAATGAATAAGTTATTTTGTTGGTCCAATCTCACTCGACGTGAGTATGGAAAGAGCGTGTCAACATGTCGAACCTGGTCATTCGGTTGAAAAGCTGTGGGCATCCCTCTCACTCAACCATTTTTCACCTTGTCTGAAAAACAAGAAAACAAAAAAATGTGAGTCCTTTTTTTTTTTAAGGTGAACTCTACGTCGAAAAGTTTCTACAGTCCTAATTACACGGCTTCGTGCATTTCAAAATGATTAGATCTTAGAAAGTTCTTAATGACGCTTAACGTTTCTTAATAACTCGTGTAAGTCGAACATAAATCCACGAGAAGTAATTCGCTACTTTGTGCGTAGAAAAACCCAACTGGGCTTCCGCGCTTGTAGATTATCTTGCTATTACTCTCCACCGTGAATGATGGCGGAATTTCAGTGCCTTAACGAATGAATACAGTAAGGCGAGTGTGTTCTTAGTAATTTACTTTAAATTAAAGCGTGGCTGCCGTGAAAAGTTCACAAACTCGATTGTCAAGAACGTGATTGAAGCTTGGAATTTGTTCATGAGTCGTCTGAAAGTGTGTGTAAGTTAGGCAACAACACGCGTGACCTAACGATGTTGAAGTGCAGGAGAGTTTTTATAGATTGTGTAATTTTGTGGCTATGGCGACCCGTGGGACTGCTCCTGCTGAGGCTATTTGTCAACTGGAGAGGAAAAATATAAAATAAGAACTAAGGGAATCTCACAGAAAAGTAGATCACAATCACTGGTATAACTGATATTTATGTTCCTCCCTGGCCGTCCTTTGGCCCTGTCGTATTCAACGAGTGGCTCCCTTGTTCCACCTAAGGCTTTGTCTTGTTTCTTGACCTAGAAACTCATCATTTATTTATCCTGTGGGCCCCTTAGGTCAACGCCATTAATCCCTCCTCAGGTCTTTCCATCCAGTTCAACCAATAGAGATCGTAAAACACTGACGACGATACCCCCGCAGCCATACATTTTGATAGGATATATCTATAGAGTCACCTTTTCCATTCCACCCCATCTCCTAGAACTGATAAAACAGTTTCCAACTCGACAAAACGGGGGTGTGTTGGACTAGTAGATGGGTGGGTGGGTGGGGGAGCGAATGAAATGGGCAATAACTGGTGAAGCGATTTTTACAGTATACCAACTCAGAGATATACGGCAGTAAAAAATGCAATCCTTTCTATACCTCCTCGACTCCCACCTATTCGCGCTCCCCTTTTTATCCGCTACATGAAAGCCTCACGAGACTCTGAAAAGTTTACATTCCTCGGAGAGTCACAAAACAACGTCTCATCAACCACTTTCTCTTTAAATTTTTCCATTCATGCCCCAAATTTTTCTCCTTCAACCACGTCGATCGCAATTACTCAACGGCAAGGGTAGTCTTTCCATTGCCAAAGACATTTAAATCAGCCCGGATTTATTTGTCTTGTATATAGAGAGATGGGTTTGAGCCCTCTTTCGACAGTATAAAAATAGAACGCCCCCAGGTAATTGAGATGGGCCCTTATTCCCCTCTCAAAATGAGACGTGGTCAAGTTAGCGGGAGGCACTGTATTTACTCTGAAGGGTTTCAAATGACATGGAAATTGACTCTTGGTTTAATGAACAAACAGGGGAGAAATGCGCTGAGAGCGAATGAGTAATGGAGAAACTCTCATTCAACGAGTTAAACTTGTGACGTTTGGGTGGCTGAATTGTTTCCGTTATTATATACTTTCAGAAGTGGGCAGATCGTAATTACGCATCGAAACAAACGCCCTCAACAGTCCCTAACAGTCTTTGGGACGAAATTAAACGTTTTAAACGACAAAATTGACAGTTTCGAATGCCTAAAATAACAGTTTCAAATACTGAAATTAAGATACCTGTTGGAAATTTGTAATAATTTAGCCACGAAGGAAGAAATTGGGAGAAAAAAATAGAATAACTCGAAGATCGGGAAGTTATTTTGTTTTTTAAAAAAGGATTCGATTTCTCACTTGTTTAACATCCTCCCACCATGGAACGCTCTGACAAATCTTCGGTTGGTCGAATACTACGAAATTACAGCGGTAATTCAAAGTGACGTTACCGATGTGAATCCTATAAACTCAAGCCCAACAGAGTGGCCGAGGTCGTTAGGGCGACGACTCTCATGTCCAGTTAACGTCTGCTGCGTGGATTCGATTCCCGCTATAGGCTGGATTATTTGAACAAAAAGTGATACCTCATTCTCACGTATAAATAAGTAAAGAGTGTGCTTTCGCCCTCGTCCATGACACCTGATGGTAGTTGGACGTAAAGCCCCCTTGGATTACCACTCCAACTTATGTATTTACTATAAACTCGACAATGCGCCACTTCTTCTTTTTGGATAGGCTCGTATCCGGTGTCTCGGAGCGCCGAGGAGGCAACATAGCTGCGCTGTGACCAGCGGCAGATTTTCGGGGAGAGTTTTTTGGGGGGTTTCAACCCCTCTCACCCCCTAAGAAGATGGAGCGCACTATAAAATGTGGATTGTTGAAGAGGGAACTGCACAGATGATTCTTTGAGTTTGACCCGCAATTTCGCAGCTATAAATAAAAACAGCAATCAATCACTTAGCAGGCTCAACTAATATTGAAAAAACGCCCATTCCAGAGGTTTTTCCAGGCAATCATCGGGACTGAAATTGAGTAAAAGCGCTAATTCACATGAATAAACATGAAAAAATCACCGAGCGTTAGGTCCTGTCATGGTCGCCAGTTGACGCCGAGTAGCCTAATTAGGCGTCCGAAGATTGAAGGTCATGAGGAATAATTCACGGAAGGCCACCAGTTGTTGTCTTTTGGGTAACAGGCCCCAATATATTTCGTAGTATTTACAATATTCACAGCATTGAAATTAATATTACTTCCTGGGGAGAAGGCGTTGGCCTTGAAGAGGTCGGTCGTTCTTTTGGGCACGAGCACCTCCAAGGTTAGGCGTCCTGGATTCCGCGGCTGACGATCTGATAACGTCCCTTCGAGCTAGTGAAAGATTCGTGGCCGACAGGTGAGGTCTCTGTAGGTCCTATGATCTGACGGTCGGGTAGCGCCCCTTGCGCTGCAGGCAGGTCCTCCGGGTTGCCTGTGAGCGTCCTTCGACGCTGTCGGTGTGTGGATCGGTTAGCACTCCTGAGCTCGCTCCAGATGTCCTGGGTAGACGGTTGATTAGGGCCCTTGCACTGGTTCCTGGTCCTCGGGGTCGTCTATGACCGTCCCTTGACGCTATCGGCGGGTCCTCCGTGTGGTTGATCGGTTAGAGCCCCTGCGCTCGCTCCAGGTCTCCAGAGTAGACGGACGATTAGCGCCCTTGCGCTGCCACAGCCAACCTGCTGCTCCTGTTGGTAGGGTGAGGGCAAGAGAAGTAATTCTGTCGCTCACCAGGAGTTCACAAGGGCAGCTAATTAAGGCGCTAAGCCCTCTACGCCCCTTTGAAAAGGATTCACCCGGGTAAGGCGGTGGGGAGGAAGGAGGGGCCTTCGTCGACCAGTATCTGGGAGAAGAAGCCGCCACCACTGGGAGTCAGATCGGTGTTCGTCACCCACTAGGGGGAGAACTACCGAGGGTACGACGGGGTTTCGCTGGGTGCTCTTCCGGTTGGATGTTAGCCCCCTTCGCGCTGTCCGTAGTTCGTCTCGAGTGGTCCTGGGGCCGGCTGCCGCGGTTCCTCTTCGGAGTTCTACTTCGGCTCCGGTTAGCGTCCGTGTTCGCTTTTCGCTTGCTTGACTGGTCCTCGTCCGGCTTGTCCCCTGGTGTCCTCTTCGGGGTGGTCCAACGGTCTTCAACTGCTGTCGTCCGACTGGGTCTTTCTGTCTCGCCACGCCGCTTATAAAGTATGGTGGGTGGTGGCACCCCCTGCCATCCACGAGGCTTCCCGGGAGTAGGTAATGGGCGGTCCTCCCTTGCGTCGGCGCACTGATGGCCTCTCTCTACCCCATTAGGGCCCTGGTGGGTGGCTGTGCGGTCTAGAAAAGGTGGATTTTACACCTTACCGTGATATGGGGGGGGGGGCGTTTAGTTAATCGATTTCAAATTGAGAAAAACGATAATTAGCGGACCACCACCGGATTGGAGGCCCACCAATTCGGGACTGAGAGCGATAATTCGCGGGTAAAATTAATAAATAAATCGCAACAAAAACTAGGGAATATCTCCCAGCTAAAATTGAGAAGTAGCGCCAATTTGCGGCAATAGAGGTGAAAATCGCTAATCCACATGACTGAGAAGTGAAGAAAAATGCTAATTCGAAGCTAAAATGGAGAAAAGGCTGTAACAGGCTGCTAAAATTGAGGTGGAAACATTTCTCGGATAAATGTTATAAAACACACTAATACATGGCCAAAACTGAGAAAGACCGCGCTCTAATTCCAGGCTAAAATTGAGATAAATCGCTCATTCGCTTTTAAAATGGAAACAAATGCGAGTTTACGGAGCAATTTGACAAAATCCGCTAATTCACAGCTAGAATAGAGGAAACGCGGTAATTTGCTCGAATTAATAAGACTCTAAACTGGCAAATTCACCGAAATTAAAACCATTGCGATGTCCATCGGCCATCGCGTGGATATCCAGCCAGGAAACTTCCGATTTTGTGGGAATTTGTCATGCTTTGAGCAAAGGCCGGTTAGCCAGAGTTTCACCGCCAGAAAAAAGGCCCGAAAACTCGCAATTTTGTTAAAATTAATACTTAAGGCCCTAAACTACTATTTTCGAAGGAATTAAGGCAGGAGAGTCACATAGCCGCGGATATTATAGGCCATGGAACTTCCAATCTTTTTGGATATTCGTCATGCTCCGTCGGGCTTTAGAACCAGTTTCAAACGCAATGCTTGGCGATTATAATATTGTAATAACGCGGCTATTCGTGAGGAACGCAGTCGGGGTCGGTCAGCCCAAATGACTTCAAATTTTGCAATTCTGTTGAATTAAGCCGTGGGAAATTGCTTAATTTAAGCCAGGAAAGCCAGTTGCTTAAAAACCTAGGAAACTTCCAAATTTCGCCTAATAATGCTTTGAGTTTGCGGCCGTCAGGGCGCGGCTTTGTCCGAGTGCCATCGTGGCCAGCCATAGCTCTTGGTTTCCGCTGTGACTAAAATAAAAAATCCCCGAAACTTTCAAATGCATGAAATTAAAACGTGAAACGGTGCAGTATCGTAAGTTTCCGACAGGAAGCTTTCAACTTCGCTGATATTTGCCTATTTTTCGGTTGTTCGTCAGGGCACACACATACCTACCCCACGGGCATAAAGATCACTTTGAAAATAAGGCGCGGAAATTACTACTTCTCCTTATGCTGATGGCTAGAACATTGACAAAAACTCGAGCGCTTAGGTATACGAGGCCCGGCTTTGAATTTGGATCAAGTCTGACTTGTCCGATAGACGTCAAAGAGTTGAAGTAAGTTACACCGCATCTGATAGGCTACAAACGAAGTGCTCATCAAGTGAACGTCTGAAGACGACTGGGGTTCCACAGGGATCAATATTGGGGCAGCTGCTGTTCCTTGCCTATGCCAATGACGTCTTTGATGACGAAAGCGCACCAAAAACTGTCCTTTACGCCGACAACACCTCTCAGGTATGTACAGCGGTAAACGAGAAGCTTTTATGTGATAAACTGGCACATTCTCGGAGACGGCAAATAGGTTTAGCAAAAATGTTTTAGTGATGAATTCAGCGAACCTAGATCCGCTACTGGCTGCGACCCAGAATCTAATAACGCTCGAATTTATTTTCATCCTAATTTACCGACCAGTGAGACACTAAGCGTCTGATGAAAGATTCTGCTAGGCTACTGTAAGAGCTGTAGTAAGGCCCTGGTCACATGAAGCAGAGGCAGTATTCGCATCTACCCGTTTCTCCGAATGTTCAGTTGAAGACGACGCTGTCTGACGGCAAACTATGCGATAAAGCCGACCTCAACAGACTTTGGCCGGGCAAAAGACAAACGAAACAGCATTTCTTCTCTCCAAGTTAGCGATAAACGCTCAGACAAAGTCATAGCCCACGCTTTCGGGCATAATTAACATTAAGGTTTTTTTTGTTATTTTTAAATAAATAAATTGAGGTTTGTTAGCTGTTAGCGGCACGCTACACCATTCCTCCTCCTGGAATGACGGAGTCAGGCCGACGATGAAAATTGAATTCGCTTCAATCGGATGGTTTTTTCAGTAGAGGGTGGAGCAGGCTTGTAATTATTGCTGGTAGTGTTAGTGAGAGAATCAAGCTTAGGATATTTGGTTGTACACGACGGCTTTAATCTGTCGCGGGTGACAACCACGAGCTATTTGTTTCCTTAAACTCCTGAAAAGGTCAAATGAAAGGGATTTAAAAGAAGAAAAGTTGTAACCGGACGCTTGAGACTTGAAGGGGAAACGTTATTATTTATCGACTCGGGTTGCACCTCATTTTTAAAAAAAAAAATGTTATTTTCCTTAAACTTACAGCCATTCAAACGTTAGATATTGAAAAGATCGTCGTCTTTCATCCGCCAAAATGGAAAACTTTCCGCTATGGTTCTGAGAGGAGTGAAAGTTTTCAAAGGAGAACTAAACGCGTAAATCCGTGTAAAAGTTTCGGGAGTGGAGGCGTTTCGTTGAATAGGTGGTGAAGGGAACAGAGCGAGGAATGGTTTGTGTCAAGAACAAACAAGAGGACGATTTTCTAATTGTTCAGAGAGAGAAAGAGTGAGCGCGTTTTCTCTTCTCTTGCCCGGCAAATACGATGTAAATCCTCGGGAAGATGGGGAGGAAGTAAATATTTAACGACGCTCTCAAGGACATTTAACTCTTCTTTTAAAAAGAGAGGGAAAAAGGGATAAAAAAGAAAGAAAAAATGTTAAAACAAAGGTTGATGCCCCATAAAAATGGTGATAAAAACTGGAGATTTCCCACATAAAAATACGTCTCTGGACGTCATGAGTCGTGTTTTTGTAAAATTGCAAAATCCATCTGAGGGGGAGGGGGGAGAAAGAGGGATTATGAAGTTAACAAGATTTTAATTTCTGACAGTGAGATGCATTGGAGGGGTGACACTATTACTTCTCTTGTGAAGAAAAATGGAGAGGAAATTAGAAAAAATAATAAAAAGCCGGCCGCCGTGTGAACTTCATGTTAACCCCCAACTAACAGCGTAAATCACGAGTTATCCTCCACACTCGACATAATTTCTGAAACCACAAAAAGGGAGAACTAGGGGAGCGGTCAAAACAGGTTGAGAGTGAGTTAGTTTGCTATGAGGTTGGATCCCCACTGGCCGTTTATACTGTTAACCCTTCACAGTACAGTGAAAACGTTTCCTCTTGACCGATAAATACGTTATTCGAGTGAAATTAACATTTCCGGCTATGAATACGAAGTATTGGTCTTTGTTGCTCGTTAAGACAGTGCAGAACTTGGAAACCATTATTATTTTTGTGTGGTGAACGCCCTATATGTTTTCCATTGCAAATTTACGCAGAGTGACTGCCCCCCTTCCCTCCTAACAGGTAATTCCAAATTATGACAAGCTTTTGATGCGAATTTTGAACCTTGAAATCAAGTTTTGAGGACAAAATTCCTTCGCTCAAGTTGATCCTTACTGATAATCGATACTTAATGTGGTTAGCTATAGTTACCCATTGGCGAATGAAACTATCACTAGCTGCGCTAGTGTTCTTGATAGTGTAAGCGGTATTTGTTATCAATTTGAGAGTTAGGGCCGTATTCAGAAACCAACCTTAACCTTTACATCTCCTTTGAGAGCTTCAAAACAGATGACACATTTTTATAAACCATCACATTTTTCAACTCCTTAAGCTGGGCACACACATGCGCTACTTGCCAAGTACCGAATGTTCGGCAAGTAGCAAGCTTACTTCGCTTGCTACTTGCCTATTCACAAGTACCTTTGCACACTCATGCGTGATTTGCCAAGTTCGACAGTCTCCTAGGAAACGATGAAAATTTGAGCAAGCAGCTCGTTAAAATGAATGACAAAAGACTGTTGTCACTGCAGCAGCTGAGGCTCACTGCCGGAGTTGGAGGTCAAGTTCAGGTACAACTAGAAACCCCTGACAATTCCGGTCTGAGGTCAAAACGGAGACTGGACCGCACCCTCGATGCAGTTTTTCTTGACTGTTTTGTTGGTCCTGCTCCCAACA
This sequence comes from Corythucha ciliata, assembly GCA_038030265.1. NCBI lineage: Eukaryota > Metazoa > Arthropoda > Insecta > Hemiptera > Tingidae > Corythucha > Corythucha ciliata. The sequence continues at coordinate 489,188 of CM075941.1, read as the reverse complement.
TATCTTTCGGCATTTCCGGCTTTCCCTTTGGCTCGCAGCCGCAGGACCAGTTAGCTGAAACGCAACATTCATTTCCCAATATTTTGCAATGCGTTATCTCGTGAATAAAACGTATTTGCCGTCTGACTGGAATTTGTGTTATTTTCTCCCCACAAGTCCATCTTTGATGCTGTCTGCCACCGGTTTCATCACGTCCAAATGGACGCAGACAATTTTCCCCACTATTAGGAAATTATTCTCGATTTCATGCGCTAGATAAGAAAAGCACGCAAATGGTTGCACTTTTTACGTCGCTGGCTCTTGGACTAGTTGTCAATAACGCCCTAGAACATAGCTCGGATCACCGAAAATCTTTTTTTTTTTTTATTTTTTTTTTAAGGCAAATGTGCCCCGGAAGCAAACTTTTAAATTTAGGATTTATGATAAAACTGCTAGGCGGCAAGATTGATTCTATTTTTCGACCGGTACGAAGCAGGGATACAATGAAAATCGAATCGAAAATAGGATAGTCTAGCCTCATACAGTCTTACTTTAAACGTCGGCTTCCAGGAATGAAGATGAATGACGTTGGGGTTAGAGCCATGGGTGAATCATAAAATTTTTCGCCGAGGGTGCGGTCCAGTTTCCATTTCGACCGTTCAGACCATCAGCTACCAAAGCTACCTACTTGGTCCTGGTGTCATCAGGTGCATGCTGCCGGACGTCTGTCCGGGCTGGTGAGACCAGAACCAAATAGCTCTTCCTGCCTGAGGTTCTGAGTTCGAAATGGATACTGGACCGTAACCTCAGTGCAATTTTCATATTTTGCTTTCAGGGTACAATTTTCCTCTGAACATCACGATTTTCGGTGATCCAAGCTATGTTTTAGGGCGTTACTGACAACTAATTTAAAACATTGGCCGATTACTGGGGCATTAGAAAGTTTATTTGATCCGCAAGTTTTTTTGAAAACTTGCAGGTTCGAAAAGCAAATCTAGTGGGAGGGGGAAATTTTAAAAAACCGATCCAAAAAAAAAAAAAAAAGCCAACAGTGAAAGACATTTTGCAAACCTCATACACTCGTTCCACAATCGTCTACAAAGTCACCCAAACACACTGGCTTTTACAATTCCCTCCACACTTCCTTGAGTCGCCATAATCGTAGATTAAAGCGGAAACGCCACACCGATCTCCTCAGTCCAACACAACCCTTTTGATTTGGTCCATTATTCTATTTCGATAATGCAGAAGGATAAAAATAATTACGAAATTACTATATTTTTATCCGTCGATAATCTCGCACAACCATAAATAAATACGACAGGAAACTCGAGATGTGTAGAAGGGATTCGGAAAAATCAACGGAAAGAAAACTATTACTTGGCTCGGTACTTGCACGACATCGAAAAAAAAATGGAGCATCCCCGAGTACGAATATTCGTTACTTGGCGAGTAGCGAGTATCCATACACACTACTAGGAGCTCGGCGAGTAATGCGTATAATATCCCCGCTAAAAGAAGCCGAGCATAAACAAGTACGCAAATTCGCTACTCGGCAAGTACCGAGTATCCATACACACTACTAGGAGTTCGGCGAGTAGCAGCTAGGAACTTGGCAAGTAGCGCATGTGTGTGCCTAGCTTTAGGTAAAGGCTTCGTAAAGGTGGGTTTCTGAATACGGCCCTTAGTTTCACAGGCATTGCTGATAGTGTAAGAAGTATTGATAACTCAGTTTGTATTGTTGTTTGAACTTGAAGAGCTCGTAAATAACTTCACATCTCACTTAATCTGGCTGGGTTTTCAAGATTCTTTGCGCTAGCAAAGGATAAAACCGTGAGGAAGAAGGGACGTTTCAGGGGGCAACATGAGAAAACGAGCGAGCACCGGTCTTTTCTCTGTTGTGCCCCGACGCCATCCAATTGCTGATCGCCGGTCTCCGGCCGTTCGCTGTGGCTCCGTTGACTCTGTTGTTGAGCGGTTCCCGTAGGTCGGACTCCCCCGTCCGCGTACGCTCGCGTGAAGTGCATTTCCATCATATTCTTGAGTAACCAGTGACCCCCTTATTAACAACTCGCACTAATGTAATACCGAGCCCTATTAGTCGACCTTAGCGTGATTAATAAATGAACACACTTTTCACGATTTGTAATGGCAAAAAAAGAATGAAAAAGACGTGAAAATAATCCAAAATTTAACATACCGCTTACACTATCGGTATCACTAGTTTCTCTATGACCGGCAGACAGCGTCTTCCTTAGCTACAATCGCCAATTTAGTTTGGATACTTTCTCTCAAGTGGACACGCACCACCGAACACTTTTAATGAACCGCCACGGGACAGCCTAGGAAATCAACACTCCCAGATGCCGACTGGTCAAAGACCTCAACGATCAGAATTCACTAGGACTTCATGATTTCCGGGGAATTCAACTATTACCAACAGCTACTATTACTAGAGAATCTTTAGAACCCAGGTACGGAAACACCCAATAACCGCCATATTTGGTCCCTCCGCCTTTTTATCGCTTGTGAAGTCACTCCATTTAATAATAATAATGAAAAAGAAGAATGAAGCTGTTTAAAAAAAAAAGAAATCAGATGGTATGAGTTTTGAGAACTGGGGGCCTAGTTAGAGTTGTCGGGAAATAATCCCGCAAGCGGTATCCAAGGACGATTAATCAGAAATAGTATTATCTCGCCATAGCAACCACCTCACGTGAGTTTTTCCCGACAACTCGGAAAAAGGCCCCTGAAGTGAGACAATCAGGAGACGTGTGGAAGAGAAATCACTTATCAAGACCCGAGTGATACCGACCGGAGGGACCAAATATGGCGGTTATCGCGTGTTTCCGTACTCGGGTTATATAGTAGCCTTACTATTACTAGCGGCCATATCAAAGGAGGGGCATGTGTGGCCACTGGAGGCTACCACGCAGTTGCAACGTTTTCTGAGGGTGGCTTTTCTCCCTCTCACATTATTCTCGTTCTCTGTTGTTGATATAGCAGCAGAATGGACCTCATTCCAACCCTACGAAATTTCATTGATGAAGGAGTCAAACGCATGAAATTGGTTTCTACAGGAGATCTAGATTTGCGAAATTTGTGATTTGGAAGAGCTAAATCCATGAAATTTATTATTTGAATTCACGAACGCCGCGGAATTGGGTTTAAATGGGTCAACACTGCCAAATCATATATTTGAAACGAGGCAGACCCGTGAAATTACTCTTTAGAATTCAGAATGAGCCAATGCCTTGGAACATTTGATTCTGAGGGTGTGAAATCTGTGAAGTTGCCGTGAGTTGCTATTTTCTAAAGGAACTAACAGCGGAATCGGTCCTTGTAAAAGCGAAAAACTTGTAAAATTTGGTTTTGTAGGGGTCAAATTCGCGAGTGACCAATAAAGCTCGTGAATGGTGGGGGACGACCTTCTCACTTCGTTGGGACTTCTCACTTCCTGAGAGACTTAGGAAGCTGTAAAAATGAAATTGAAGTTGAGAGAAAGGACAATCCTGCCGTCAGTAGACGAAACTCTTGCCAAGCTGGAAGATGCTACCATACTTTCGAAGTTAGATGCTAACAACGGGTTTTGGCATGAGCCTCCAGAGGAGGAAAGTGCTTCGCTCAACCGAGCCATACGGTCGGTTTTTCTACCGTCGTCTTCCTTTCGGGATTTGCAGTGCCCCAGAACACTGCCATAAACGAATGGAAGAAATAATTGAAGGTCTCGAAGGGTTGTCAACCAAATGTACGATTTTTTAGTTTTTGGAAGAACCCAAGATGAGCATGATAAAATACTTGATCAACTTCTTGAAAGGCTTAGGGATGTAAACATGACTTTGAATCAAGACAAGTGCGAATTCAATGTGCGAAACGTTACGTTTTTAGGGCACATTTTATAAGATTGGAAAATATTTCCCATGGATCATGAGATTAAATCTATCCTCGAGATGCCTAAACCTCAAAGTCGAAAGGACTTGAGATGCTTAATGGGAAACTATCCCATGCGATTTCTCCCTCGTCGTTTCCTCTCGCCAGCGCAGCTCTGCTCAAGTCACTTTACGTCGAAGATCTGATCGTATCCTGCCTAGATGTTTTGCAAGCTCGTAAGCTTAAAATTGAAATAGACGAACTTCTCAAAAGAGCTGGGTTTAAAGTTCGTCCTCCACTGGCTAGTCTCGCCTGCTAGCAGATGGCAAACGTTCTTAGGCCTATGACATACTGGGCGGTTTGCCGCGAGCGGGAAACCGCGCGCGATTTTTTTTCCGCGCCGCTCAGTATGTCACCTAGTTGCGGTTCCCGCGAAGAGAGAGAGGAATGACCGGCTCGACCGCCGCGGGAAGAAAAAACCCGCTGGCATGTCGCGGGAGAAAAATTACCGCGGCGCGGCAAAAAACCGCAGCTAGGCGCGGTTTCTTCAGTATGTCATCTCTCATCGAAACTCCACTGTTTGCGGGAAACCGCCGCGGCAAATCGCCCAGTATGTCATAGGCCTTAGCCAACCGAGTTTCGTTCATCCAAGAAAAAAATCAACCGTCGTGTTGGAAACACGTCCGATCACAGGACAATGCGGCAGATTGTGCATCCCGAGGCATGTATCTAGGTGAATTCGTAAACGTTAATCTGTGGTGGACGGGTCCCAAGTTCATTTCAGGACCGCCTCATCATTGGCCTGGGTTGACCCAATCTACGCAGCCAGTTTGTTTTTCGAGCAATTACCCTTTTTAAAATGAGGTATGTTGGACCCCTTCGTGCCCGGAAGCTCCAAAGATCTCTCCTCTTTTGGGTCAAAACTGTACAAAGTCATGTTTTCGCCGAAGATATCAAGTTAATTCGGCAGGATTAGTTATCGAAAGGCCCTCTAGTTCGCATTTCCCCCTTTCTAGACGAAGAGGGAGTATTTCGAGTCGGAGGTCGATTGAAAGAATCAAGTATGAACGAGAACTCTAAACACCCTATCGTTCTCCCATCAAAGTCAAAATTCGTCGACCTTCTGGTAACCGTATATCATGTGCGATTCGGTCACTGGAGCGCTACTGAGCGATACTGTCGGGATGCAGAGCTGTTCGCTCTGTTATTTTCAAATGTTTTGACTTGTTTCAGAGCCCGCCCAAAATTCGTAGCACCTCTCATGGGTGACATGCCATCTTTTAGAGTCAACCAAGCCAGGCCGTTTCTTAAATCGTCAGTCGACTTAGCCGGCCCGTTTTTGATCAAGTCGTGCCCCTTGAGAAAGTCGTGTCCCCTGAGAAAGATCTAAATTGTTTGTTTCGTCTGTACTGCGGTGAAAGCAGCACATCTGGAAGAGGTTTCGGCTCTGACCACCTCTTCATTTTTAGCAGCCCTGGACCGATTTGTTTCTCGTCGTGGTTGCCCCACAGATATATATTCGGACAACGGCACCAATCTCGTCGGAGCCAGCCGTGAGATTCGTCGATTCCACTCAGAAATGATGTCTTCTGATGACAGTTAGTATTCGCTCTCGTCTCGAGGAATCCAGTGGCATTTCCAACCTCCTTTGTCGCCACATTTCGGTGGACTTCATGAGGCTCTCGTCAAATCCGTGAAAATCCACCTAACCAGAGTCGTGAAGAACATGTCTTTGACCTACGAAGAGTTTGTCAAAGTATTGGTTAAGCCCGTTATGTCCCATCAGTGAAGATCCCAAAGACGCATCCGTATTAACTCCGGGGCACTTCTTGATTATGGGACCCCTAATGTCCATTCCTCATGAAAACGTTGAGACGAAGAATCCTGGGATTTTGAAACGTTGGCAACTTGTTCAACACATACAGCAACATTTTTGATGGAGATGGAGCCAAGAGTACCTGCACACTTTACAACAGCGCACAAAATCGACTCGTGCAGGTGCGTCACTCACTCCTGGTACTCTCGTCCTAATTCACGATGACGCCCCTTCGATGCTATGGAAAGTTGGGCGGATAACTGAAGTTTTCCCTGGAAAAGAGTCGCAAACGTCAAGGTTCCGCACCACGTCAACGGGAAAATCAGTCACAAAATCTACAAACGACCGACCATTAAATTGGCTCAACCATCCAACGTCTCATCTTCTGAACCGGTGGCTTCAGCCAGGGGAGAATGTTCGTCTTAGACTGAAGGCGCCAACCGGAAGCCTCCACATTGGCGTGTGGCGTTACCGAGCGCGCCTTTTTGCTCTCTCTCTCTTTCTCACACACGTTTTGTCTGATAGCAACTCATGATCTGGAACTGTTTTTCGCAAAATGCAGAGTCTTATTTTTTCTTTCGTTGTTTCAAGTTAACAAATTGTACAAAGTTCCTCGAGTGTGTTTCATATCGTTTTTTTTTTTTTTTTTTTTTTTTTTTTTTTTTTCTTGGAGGGGTCGTTTTAATTCGTTCGTGAGTTTTTGCCTAATTTCTTCGCCGCACTACTTCGTACTTTTTTCCCTCTGGTTTTTCGTTGCCCGTCGTCAACCAAGCAAATTAAGGCACGAACCGAGCCTCAAATCCGGTACAGCCCAGCTGAATTATTGTTCGGTTGAAGAATTCGGACCAGCATACCTATCACCCTAGAAAAACTACGCCCCTGCTGGCCTGATATTGACAAATACAGAAGATTTCAAGCTCACAGCAAGACGAAAATAAATTTCGACAGGAGACATAGAGCCCGCCCGTTAAGATGTCTAAACAGAGGGGAACGTGTTTGGGTTACTGACAAAAAAAAAAATGGTACCGTGATAGACTTCGGCCAAACTGGGCGAGATTACGTCGTAGACTGCGGTTTCCAGAACATCCGGTGTAATAGGAAGTTTCTTGTTCCGACCAGTGGACCACTGCCCGATTCATCCATATCGATGACTGATAAGGACAAAAATCAAGGCAGCGAGGGAGAAGTTCACAATCCTGTTCTAGCCACAGCCGTCTCGTGCCCGGGAAGTAACCGTGCATCGCCTGAAGTTCATAATCCAATTCCAGACGTCACCTATCCGGGAACTCCCTATTGGTCGCCTGGTTCAAGTTCAATACCTAAGCAAGGGTATAAAACGAGATTTGGAAGAATAGCTAAACCACCTGATTACTTCAAATGTGATCCTAAGGGTGCGTTCATAGTGAATCACCTTCACTGCGATACCTCGATGAGCGATGCCCCGATGAAACATCGATGAGGAACAAACATCAATAATTGTATGGGACCGTTCATAGTGAAGCACCTTCACTGCGATGTGATCTTCGATACCTCGCGACCGGCTCGCGACTTTCATCGATGATTTGAACCATATGGTTCCTCATCCCCCCCTCCTGTCCGTTGCAGGAGCCCCTAGTCGGTCAATCTGATTGATCAAAAGATTGAACAAACAGATTGAAGTGAGCTTCAATCATTTCTTCAGTTGTTTGAACAAAACCCTTCCCAGTCCCAGTCTCAATCGTGGTGTTGTCCTGAGTGCAATGAGTTCAAACCAGGATTTGTCTGTGCTTTTGTTGACTGCGGCTGCCCTCCAACTGAAGACAAATAAGACGAGGAAGATGAGGAAAAGGCGTTGGTCAAAAGAATGGTACAAAATGAGAAACCGATTCAGTCATGATAATCTTCTCTGCTTTCTGCGCGAGACGGAACCAGAGGATTACAAGAATTTCCTGAGAATGAACGATGAATGTTTTGACATGCTGTTGGAATTGATACGACCAAAAATTGAGAAAAAGGACACTGTTATGCGTGAAGCGATTCCTGCAAACCAGAGATTATCAGTCACATTGAGGTACCTAGCTACAGGCATGGATTTGGAGGACCTAAAATTAATGTGTGCCATAGCTCCTCAAACTCTCGAGCTCATCATAATGGAAACGTGCACAGCAATAATTGAGACACTGAAAGATAATATTCAGGTAGGTACCTATCTATTAACTCATGTTCTAATGAAATAGTAAGTATTTATTAATAAACTGTAGAAAGTAATAATAACTTGTAGTGAAACCATGAGGTTAAGGCTAGGGTTACTATGCATGCGATTTCTGACGAAAATGTGTTCTGACGAGCTCTGACGAATTCACTTAAACAAACAAACGTCTGCTTTTCAATGAAAGTGGTCACTATGGGAGAGAACTCCTCGTCAAAATACGTACAGGGGACAAACTCGTCAGAAATCGCATTCACAGTAACCGAAGCCTAATTAAATTCAAAAGAGTATTGCGAGACAAAGTACAAATCGACAAAAATGACACAAGTAGGACCCGAGTTACTAATCATAAGCCAAATGAATCGTAGAGCAAACAACAACAGAGAACAGGTGGAGGAAAATTGCAGGGGCAACATTTTACAAGGAAGAGAATGATTGTAGATAATCGCCAGCAGTCATGCCCATGTTGTCCGCCGATGTATTCAAAACTTGTCCATGCGACCCCTCAGATGAAGAGGGAGAGGGGCACCCAGTTGAAGGTGAAACGAATGAAGTGCCTGGCCCTGGACCATAGAAGTATTGGTGCCAAGGACTATTCGTGAATTGTGGTGGCAACGTGTGTGGCGCTTGTGACCATGGACGATTAGTGGTAACGAATCAGACTCCTTCCCATGTTACAGTGCCCATGTCAGCATCAAAAAGCACATCAGTAATGATTTTTTCGGCGAGCCGTTTTTGATTTGGTGCCATTCGTTTCAACTTCATCGCCCATGCCCTGGCTAGAATGTCCTCTTCTGATTCTGGTCGCTTGAAGTACTCAGTAGCCAGGCCTACTAGTTTGTCAGCGGGGTCTTGGGTCGTTTTTTTTTTCTTATTACGTGTTGAGGGCTCCTGAGTGGGTGCAGACTCCACGTCGACAGACAGCTGTTGCTGTAAAAAACAATTTAACAAGAAATAAATGATTGCATCCCAGAATAATAGTTTTATAGAGATGTAAAATGTGAATTATTTATTTTCAGGTTCCCAAAACTGATGGTGCTTGGAAACAGGTGGCACAAGACTTTGAAAACCGATGGAACTTCCATAATTGTATAGGGAGTGTGGATGGTAAACACATCTTAATGCAGAAACCAGCACATTCGGGTTCATATTACTATAACTACAAAGGTACTTTTAGTAATGTGCTTATGGCTATTGTCGATGCGAACTATGAGTTCATGATGATTGATGTTGGAGCAAATGGGCGAGCATCCGATGGTGGAGTGTTCAAGAACACGTTATTCTGGCGCAAGTTTACCAGTAACCAGCTGAACATCCCTGATTCTCGCGTCTTACCCGGAAGTAATAGTGAATGTCCATACGTTTTCATTGGTGACGAAGCTTTCCAGCTACTACCCAACTTCATGAAACCCTATAACAGGGCAGTTTTGACGGACGAAAAAAGGGTTTTTAATTACAGATTGTCCCGAGCTTGGAAAACGTGCTTGGAATACTGACAAAGAGGTTCAAAATTTTTCAAGGTGAAATTAAATTTGAACCACAAAAAGTACGGAAAATAGTTATGGCATGTTGTCACTTGCACAACTACTTATGCAGAACAAACGTTGGAAAGTACTTTCAATCTCACGACATTGATAATGAAATTACTTCATCGGCTACTGTGGAACCAGGATCATGGCGGCAGGGAATTCCCCTGATGACTGAACTTCGAAGAACCAGAACAATTAACACCTCATCAATTGAAGCAAAAAGAGTAAGGGATGAATTTTGAAAATTCTTCAACACCTCTGGGGCAGTTCCGTGGCAAAACGAATGCCTGAACTAAATTTATGTTAAAGTAGGTACCTAAGTACCTACATGCTTCAAAATGTCACAGTAGTGTGCAGTTAGCCGTTATGAAACAATGTATTAGTGTTAGTTATTCTTAATTAATTATTATTAGTGTTAAATTTAAATAAACAACACTGAAATAAACATATAAATTTATTGCTTACCTCTGATGTGTCAGTTGTTGCGATTTCAAGCTGATCTTTGATGAACAAAATTTCGTTACAGTACCAAAGCGAAGGCTCTGGGATGTCATCGGCAGACGCTCCGGACACTTTTTTGCCCTCAATTGTCCTGCATTCTCTGTTAAAATTACTGCGCAGAGAATTTACTTTTTTCTTGAGTTCATCAACTGTGTAGCCCGGTTTCAACGTTCTCAAAGCTTTCACTATTTTGTCCCATGCTTCGATTTTTTTATTCCGATTGAAGTAATCTTTGTCCTTCACTTTCCGCAATACTGGTTGATCACGGTATAATTCAATAAGCATACTCGTAAACTCACGATCTCTTTGGGAATCACTTTTCTCCAAAGAAGCCGCGTTGGAAGGGGCGACCGATGAGGGGACGGAGATGGCTGGTGCCGAGTGCGTGTCCATGACTTGTGTCGCTATAAGCGAAGAGGTACATATGATATGTATGGCTAGACCGCGCGCGACCAGGGTGAAGCCTGTCTATTTTGTGGTGACAGAGAGGAGGGAGGAAAAGAGGGAAAAGAAGACGGAGACGCTTGGAAGAGTAAAAAAAGGTAACCAGCTGATCAAGAGGAAAAATAAAACCGAGAGTTTTCTTTGCAGCTCGAAGGTGGTATTATTATTATTATGCAGGGGGCCCGCACCCGGAATAGCCGAGCCGAAGCGCTTAAGCCGTCACCGGCTCATACGCCATGCGCTTAGGGTCGGACTCGGAAAGACCTAATGCGGATACGCAAACCTAAGGACGGCATTCACAAACTGAAGGACTCGGACCCAGTGGCGTGGCGTGGGTAAAATGGTAGGGCAAGTGCAACTCGGGAAGTTTTTATTGCGGACCAGTCCGAAAACCCCCTCTGAATAGACTAGAGTGGCATAGGTGGGAGGAGGGGGTATGGAGAACGTTGACGATATTGCTTCCATTTTTAAAGTTTTGCTTGGAAATAATTTCCAGTCAAAAATATAATCAACAATGCAATGCAACATAAATTAAAAACAGCATAATATTTTTAAATTAACATGGATTGTAAAAATGGGTAAATTGCGAGATTTAAAATTTAATCAGTGCGAAGAACCGCCGGAGTTATTGATATTTCAGAGGACATGTTATCGAACAATGTAGTTGACGCGCAACAGAAACCGACAATTTTTTGACGCACCTCAACAAAGGATAGAAAACTCAAGCAATGCCTACAATAACACACAAGAATTGAATGCATTAAAGAGATTTGTGAATTAAAGAATTGGGTGTAAAATTGAATATGCGATAAAAAGAATACTGCGATAACGAAAGAATATTGAAACCAGAAAATCGAAATAACCGTCGACACCAAAAGAAAAAAATAAACTCTGAATAATAAAATACATATACAATAAACATAACATTATTTAAACACATATTTCACTTAAAAACGAACTCCATTCTTCTGTTTTTCTTAAGAAACTGTTCAGTCACTTTGTCAAAGAAATCTTCCACTGTCAAAAGCTTGGAAAGCAATTCTTTTTCTATTGAAATTATACCTAAGGAGTTTAAACGGGATTGGCCCATTGTGCTCCTTTTGTATGACTTAATTCTTTTCAAAGCCGAAAATGATCTCTCAGCTGAAGCTATCGAAACCGGCAAAGTTAAAATTAATAAGGATAATTTAAAAATTTCAGGAAGAACTTCTTCTAAGCCATCTTCCAAAATTTTTGAATAGAGAGCGTCAATTTTTAAATTTTGAAAAGAAGGATGGGAATAAATGGTGGACAGCTCTGTTCTTAATTTCTGGCTATTAAACATTGGGTAAATATCAAATAGGATTTTGAACGACGAATCGGGAAACTTTATCTTATACGACGGAAATTTGTCTCCATCTAGCAATTCTATAAATTTTAAATAATTCATACCAGAAAACCGAGAATTTAAATTAGAAATCGTCACATCAATTATCTCAAAGAACAGCTGTTTGATTTTTGAAGTAGGGTCAGGACACTTCCGAGAAGCCTGCGGCTCACCAACAAGTTCTGTAGTTTTCCCCAACAAAACATCAAAGCCAGTGTCCCTCAATTCTTGCAATGTATTCCTACAAGCATCAACTTCATTCATACAATAGGTTACGTCCATGGTTTTTTTTTGAAAAATATTAAAAAGATGGCCGGTCGAATTGTAAATTTTTTCGAAAAGTAATAGCAAGAAGGCTGTGTTAAAAGATTGTAGGAAAGACACAAACCCCTGGGATTTACAAACAACATCGTCGTCCCACTTACTTGGATTTTCCAAGATACTATTAAATAGCTCTACCAAATTTTCGCGATTTTCACGAACCGTATGAACGAGTCTATCATGAAAGTTCCATCGGGTCGGAGCTACTCGTGGAAGTCTCCTGTTGACAATAGTGTCGAGCAGGTTGATTCGAGCCGAAGAATGGGAAAAAAACGACGACAATCCACCTAGAGTGGCGAAAAAAACTTTACACTCTGGAATGAACTTGACAGAATCTGTTAGAACCAAATTCAACTTATGACCAAAGCAATGGATAAAAATCGCAGAAGGAAAGCGGTCCTTAACTAGTTTTTGGGTACCCCCCAGGTGTCCCGACATCACTGTGGCCCCGTCATAAGTCTGGCAAACAATTTTTTTTTCGCATTTGAAAGTTTCTACAATATTGATGACGTGGGCCGCTAACGCTTTGGCATTCCGATCCGCACTCACGTCACTAAACCCTATAAATCTCTCTTGGACCACTCCCTGGGGATCGACATAGCGCAAAATTGTAGTTAGCTGTGACGTGCCTGTACAGTCCGACGTCTCGTCCACACACACTGAGACAAACTTCGCGAATTCTATTTCCGATTCTACCCGGCCAATTAACACACATTTTATCGCTTCAATAAGATCGTTTTGAATGTCATTCGATAGGCCGGAGAAAACTGTGGACTTTTCCAAATGCTCGGCTAGCTGCGAGTCGTACTTGGATAGGAAATGAACGAATTCCACGTAATTACCTCTGTTCGCTGAGCCGGATGATTCGTCATGCCCCCTAAAAGCAAGTTCTTGTTTTGCCAACAAACAAGTCACATCTATGAGCTTTCGTAAGATTGCTCGATTTTTTTTTACTTTCTCGTTGTGCCGCAAATTTTGAAGCTTCAGCTGAGAGTCGAGTTGGGTATCGATCCGATTTTTACCGAACTCATTCAGAGTCAAGAACGCGTTCAAGTGTGCTTCCGATGCGTCGTGACGGAGGCAGGCATTAAAAAGGTTGTTGAGGTCACCATAGCCTTCGCGATTCCAAACGGATTGTTTACTACCGAATAGTACGCAGGGCCAACAAAAAAGGCGAGAGTAGACGTCGCAACCAGAAAGCCATTTGAATTTCGTATACATAGACTTCTGAAAGTGTAAAACACTCTCCGAACGATTTTTGAGTTGTTTTTTCTTAGTCAAATTCAGGAGATCGGGGGTTGGGCGGCCCCTCAAAACAGTTTCTTTTTTCTCATTTAATGTTCTTGACCGAAACGGTGAGTGTATAACGCACGTACAACGTGTTTGATCCCCACTCATTTTAATTAAAATGGGAGAACTCACTAAAATTTTCGTAAATGTTGTTATGGAGTCTGGAAATTAAAAGAAAATAATAGGAATCATTCTATTGTTGACGGTTTTTGATTCGATTACCACAAAGACTACAGTTGAAAACTGAGGAATTATGGCAATTGAGACGTTACAAAATCTGTCGAAGTTGACGCGGGCGCTTGTAACAATTGGAAACTTGAAAATGACGTATGTACCTATTTAAAAACCGAAAACACTATGGTGTCGCAAAACATCTATAAAAAGAAAACTCACCTAGTCAACGGAAATCCAAGCAAAAATCGGCGCACAATAATTATTTTGAAAAACCGGTGCACCGGTAGTGTGCGTATCACTGATAAGGTGTAGCACTTTTAAAATATAACGCCAAAAAAGTCGGCTGTTTTTCCCACTGTTTTCCGTCGTCACCACTGAGGACTGAGAGTACAGGGCTGTACTCTAGCGGAGGAACAGACTCCTAGCACTTTTTTGCCCTCTCACCCCACGGCCCCTTACAACCTCACCTCATCCGACTGTCACAGTAATGGTGATGGATGAGGGGTTATCGAGGGGGCGAAAAGTTAGGAACACACCCATAGCACTTCTGTCTCGAAGTCAAACTCAAAGAGCTCTGAAATGTCTGAGCGTCGAGCGGCGTCCGTTAAAAATACGGTTTCGCCCTACTCGGCTTGCACTCTATTAGGTACCCAATTCTCATTATGCGGCTTGAAAAAACCAGGAAAGAAATAAAATAAAAATGCGGAGGGATCGCTTAGGGCAAGTGCCACTTGCTTTACTTGCCCTGACGCCACGCCACTGCTCGGACCCCCTCGGTCCTCGAGAATGTGATGTGATGCCTGTCAACCTATCTGTCTCAAAAATGCGGAAATAACCTGCGGCTAATAACCTAAGCAGTTGATGCCCATAATAATAGTACTAAAAAAAAACAAAAAAAACCGAGTAGCCGCATACCTCTCACACTCCCCTACAATGTGCATAGCCGATTCCTTTTACAACTTGCAGCCCTGACACATCGGGTCTGCCACCATTCCCATTACGTAGAGGTGCTTACGTAGCGCATAGTGGCCTGTAAACATCATAAAATAGTTACAACAAATGTTTCGGTTGTTATATCCAACCTTTGTTACTTTGGTGACCCCGAACTGCGCGCGCGCCTGTCAGATTTTTCAAGTCCCGGACGTTAACTTCATTGCACGAAAGTTTTTGAGTTCGACAAGTTTTCTTCGTCTTTTTCTACCGCGTCGGTAAATTCATTTTTGTCGCAAACAATCGGTACGTTCGTTTCCTTTTTTTTTCGAAAGCATTTCAACTTTTTCTTTTCGGTTTGGAAAATAATGACCTTCACGAGGACCTACCTCACCCTCAAATCGACGCACCTTCTCGTGGTGCCGACGTTATCTCGCGTTTCTGTCAAAATTCCTCCGTTTTGGCGTTAAAACGTCAAAGTGTGGCTCCTTCAGATCGAAGCTCAGTTTAGCGTCGCTGGGATAACGTCGGAACAAACAAAGTATAACGTACTTTTAAGCGTAATTGACACCGACGTCGCCGAACAAGTGTCTGATTTTTTCGACAAACCACTTTCAAATACCCCTTATACAGACTTAAAATCTTGAATAATGAGAGAGTTTCAGGAATCCGAAACGACGAAGGTACGCAAATTGCTGACCGAACTTGAATTGGGAGACAAAAACCGTCTCACTGCTCCGTGAAATGCGTTCCCTTGCCGGCACGAACGTTCAAGACGATTTTTTGAAGACGATGTTCATCAAACTTCTACCACTAGCGTGAAGGCTATTCTTGCTTCAAGTAACGATACTTTGGAAAACGTAGCTGCTATGCCTGACAAAATCCTCGAATATTCTCCGTCAAATGAATTTGTTTCTAGCATTCAGTCGAAAGAACCCTCACTAATTGACCGTTTGTCTAGGCTAGA